>JAXCGZ010023502.1:0-20000 GCA_037179515.1 Halocaridina rubra
GAAATGTATGACAACTTTTGTGAGAAATATGGGAAGATAGTAGATTGCTGCATACCTGTCACCAAAGTAGGTGTAATTCATGCCAGAGAGAAATGGTTCGATAATGGGTGTAAAAGAGCTAAGGAGTGGAGAGACAAATGCTGGAAAAGGTATAGGAGGAGAAAAAACATAAATGCCTGGCAAACCTACAAAAGAGCAAGAAATGACTACCTAAGTAAAAGGAGAGAGGCAGAGAAAGATTATGAGAGGGACATCACCAGGAAGGCTAAAGAAAATCCCAAGCTTTTCCACAGCTTTATCAGAGGAAAACTGAAGGTAAAAGAACAGGTTTTAAGGCTAAAGAGAGCGGATGGAAGCATCACTGAGACGGACGAAGAGATCTGCAAAGAATTGAACAAGGAGTTTCAGTCAGTATTTACAGTAGAAAATACCCCACCCCCTCAGATTGCAGTGATAGAAGCTCAAGGGCCGGTATTAGAGAACATCAACCTTACAGCCACAGAGGTATGCAAAGCGCTGATGGATTTAGATGTTCATAAAGCTACAGGTCCTGATGACATATCCCCTCATGTGCTTAAAAAATGCGCAAACACAATATCAGTGGCACTAAGTATCATATTTAAGGAGTCATTGGAGTCGGGGGAGATTCCAAGATGCTGGAAACAAGCAAATGTGATACCTATCTTCAAAAAGGGAAGGAGGGATACGGCTCTGAACTATAGACCAGTTTCCTTGACCAGCATAGTTTGCAAACTTATGGAGAAACTACTAAGGAAACATATCTCTCTTCACTTGGAATCCTTCAACTTTTTGTCAGTGAGGCAACATGGCTTCAGAGAAGGAAGATCAACAGTAACAAACTTATTAGAATTTTATGATGAGGTAAGCCAAATCTTACAGGAAAGAGAGGGCTGGGCAGATTGCATATTCCTAGACTTCCAGAAAGCGTTTGACACTGTTCCACATGGGAGACTTATTAGGAAGCTGCAATCAATGGCTAGAATAGGTGGAAATGTCTTGGAATGGATAAAAACTTACTTAGAAGGAAGGGAACAGAGGGTTAGAGTAAGACACTCAGTGTCTGAATGGAGAAGAGTTAGTAGTGGAGTTCCACAGGGTTCAGTTTTAGGGCCACTTTTGTTCCTTGTATATGTAAATGACCTACCAGAGTCTGTAAATTCATTCATGAATATGTTTGCAGATGATGCAAAGATTGTGAAGAAAGTAAAAAACGAGAACAATGGTAGAGAACTTCAGGAGGATCTAAATAATCTGCATGAGTGGTCAGAAAAGTGGCTAATGAAATTCAATACCTCAAAATGTAAGGTAATGAGAATGGGTACAAGTGCAAGAAGGCCCAAGCTTGACTACTCGGTGGCTGGAGTACAACTTCAGGAGACAGAAAATGAGAGAGATCTAGGAGTAAACTTATTGGCAGATTTGTCTCCAGAAATACATATAAATGGCGTAGTAAGGGCAGCATATGCATTCTTATCAAATGTAAGGGTAGCCTTCAGGCACATGGACAAGGAAATGTTCAGAAATATTTATGTAACCTATGTGAGGCCAAAACTCGAATATGCAGCCCCCTTTTGGAATCCGCACTTGAAAAAGCACATAGCTAAGCTTGAAAAAGTTCAAAGACATGCCACGAAACTGGTGCCAGAAATACGCAATCTCGGTTATGATGAGAGGCTGAGGGAATTAGACTTGCCATCACTCGAAGCTAGAAGAGTAAGGGGGGATATGGTGACAGTCTTTAAATTCCTTCATGGTTATGATAGAGTGGATAGGGATCGATATTTCGATATGGCTGGCTCTAGAACTAGAGGTCATAGTTTGAAGCTTCGGAAGAAAACTTGTTTGCAGGATGTAAGGAAATACTTTTTCAGTGTAAGAGTAGTTGATAATTGGAATTCGCTAAGCGAGGAGGTAGTTAATGCTACCTCAATCCATAGTTTTAAGGACAGGTATGATAAGTATCACTAAGTCTAAAAATGGAACCGATCAGGAGACGGGAAGATACGAGCTTTGGGCTCTTTCCCGTAAACACAATTAGGTAATCACAATTAGGTAATCACACACACACACACACACACACACATCTCATTAAGATTGTTATACACAAATGCTGATGGATTAGCTGGTAAGGCAGTAGAATTAAAAGATAGGATTCACAACAGTAAGGCAGATATAGTAGCAATTACAGAGAGTAAGTTGAGTTAGGACATAAACAGTGTCACAGTTTTTCCTAAGGGTTTCAGAATACTAAGGGTCGAAAGATCTGAGAGGACTGGTGGAGGGATAGCACTGCTCATAAGTGAGAGGATTCAAGTTGAAGAAATAAACTTGGCTATAGAAAGTGAGTTCAGGGAATTTCTTGTTTCTCGCATAAATACTGGGTCAGAGAGCATTATAATAACTGTTGTATACAACCCACCAAGGAACCAAAATAGGCTTGAAATTTATGAGGAAAGTCATATAGGTACGATTGAAGTCATAAACTCAGTTGTTAACATGGCGCGGGAGAAAAAAATGTAGGATTTTGATTATGGGAGACTTTAATCATAAAGAGATAGATTGGATAAATCTTGACCCACACAGTGGTGAGGACTCATTTGGGGCAAGATTTTTAGATTGCGTACAAGGGAATTTCCTACACCAACATGTAATGGAACCAACAAGAGCCAGGGGTGGGGATGAGCCATCACTACTTGATCTGGTGTTCACAGATAATGTGTTGGATATTGAAAATATTGAGTATGAACCACCAATTGGAAAGAGTGACCACTGTGTGTTGTTGATGGAGTATATCATTGAAGACATCCTTCCTGAGAGTAGAGGCACTGAGGACATGAGGAGGAACTATCCGAAAGGAGATTACATCAAAATGAATGAGCTTTTTGCAGTTATTGACTGGAGAACCTTATTTTACAATAAATCTGTACAAGAAATGTATGACATCTTTTGTGAGAAATATGGGAAGATAGTAGATTGCTGCATACCTGTCACCAAAGTAGGTGTAATTCATGCCAGAGAGAAATGGTTTGATAATGGGTGTAAAAGAGCTAAGGAGTGGAGAGACAAATGCTGGAAAAGGTATAGGAGGAGAAAAAACACAAATGCCTGGCAAACCTACAAAAGAGCAAGAAATGACTACCTAAGTAAAAGGAGAGAGGCAGAGAGAGATTATGAGAGGGACATCACCAGGAAGGCTAAAGAAAATCCCAAGCTTTTCCACAGCTTTATCAGAGGAAAACTGAAGGTAAAAGAACAGGTTTTAAGGCTAAAGAGAGCGGATGGAAGCATCACTGAGACGGACGAAGAGATCTGCAAAGAATTGAACAAGGAGTTTCAGTCAGTATTTACAGTAGAAAATACCCCACCCCCTCAGATTGCAGTGATAGAAGCTCAAGGGCCGGTATTAGAGAACATCAACCTTACAGCCACAGAGGTATGCAAAGCGCTGATGGATTTAGATGTTCATAAAGCTACAGGTCCTGATGATATATCCCCTCATGTGCTTAAAAAATGCGCAAACACAATACCAGTGGCACTAAGTATCATATTTAAGGAGTCACTGGAGTCGGGGGAGATTCCAAGATGCTGGAAACAAGCAAATGTGATACCTATCTTCAAAAAGGGAAGGAGGGATACGGCTCTGAACTATAGACCAGTTTCCTTGACCAGCATAGTTTGCAAAGTTATGGAGAAACTACTAAGGAAACATATCTCTCTTCACTTGGAATCCTTCAACTTTTTGTCAGTGAGGCAACATGGCTTCAGAGAAGGAAGATCAACAGTAACAAACTTATTAGAATTTTATGATGAGGTAAGCCAAATCTTACAGGAAAGAGAGGGCTGGGCAGATTGCATATTCCTAGACTTCCAGAAAGCGTTTGACACTGTTCCACATGGGAGACTTATTAGGAAGCTGCAATCAATGGCTAGAATAGGTGGAAATGTCTTGGAATGGATAAAAACTTACTTAGAAGGAAGGGAACAGAGGGTTAGAGTAAGACACTCAGTGTCTGAATGGAGAAGAGTTAGTAGTGGAGTTCCACAGGGTTCAGTTTTAGGGCCACTTTTGTTCCTTGTATATGTAAATGACCTACCAGAGTCTGTAAATTCATTCATGAATATGTTTGCAGATGATGCAAAGATTGTGAAGAAAGTAAAAACCGAGAACAATGGTAGAGAACTTCAGGAGGATCTAAATAATCTGCATGAGTGGTCAGAAAAGTGGCTAATGAAATTCAATACCTCAAAATGTAAGGTAATGAGAATGGGTACAAGTGCAAGAAGGCCCAAGCTTGACTACTCTGTGGCTGGAGTACAACTTCAGGAGACAGAAAATGAGAGAGATCTAGGAGTAAACTTATTGGCAGATTTGTCTCCAGAAATACATATAAATGGCGTAGTAAGGGCAGCATATGCATTCTTATCAAATGTAAGGGTAGCCTTCAGGCACATGGACAAGGAAATGTTCAGAAATATTTATGTAACCTATGTGAGGCCAAAACTCGAATATGCAGCCCCCTTTTGGAATCCGCACTTGAAAAAGCACATAGCTAAGCTTGAAAAAGTTCAAAGACATGCCACGAAACTGGTGCCAGAAATACGCAATCTCGGTTATGATGAGAGGCTGAGGGAATTAGACTTGCCATCACTCGAAGCTAGAAGAGTAAGGGGGGATATGGTGACAGTCTTTAAATTCCTTCATGGTTATGATAGAGTGGATAGGGATCGATATTTCGATATGGCTGGCTCTAGAACTAGAGGTCATAGTTTGAAGCTTCGGAAGAAAACTTGTTTGCAGGATGTAAGGAAATACTTTTTCAGTGTAAGAGTAGTTGATAATTGGAATTCGCTAAGCGAGGAGGTAGTTAATGCTACCTCAATCCATAGTTTTAAGGACAGGTATGATAAGTATCACTAAGTCTAAAAATGGAACCGATCAGGAGACGCGAAGATACGAGCTTTGGGCTCTTTCCCGTAAACACAATTAGGTAATCACAATTAGGTAATCACACACACACACACACACACACATCTCATTAAGATTGTTATACACAAATGCTGATGGATTAGCTGGTAAGGCAGTAGAATTAAAAGATAGGATTCACAACAGTAAGGCAGATATAGTAGCAATTACAGAGAGTAAGTTGAGTGAGGACATAAACAGTGTCACAGTTTTTCCTAAGGGTTTCAGAATACTAAGGGTCGAAAGATCTGAGAGGACTGGTGGAGGGATAGCACTGCTCATAAGTGAGAGGATTCAAGTTGAAGAAATAAACTTGGCTATAGAAAGTGAGTTCAGGGAATTTCTTGTTTCTCGCATAAATACTGGGTCAGAGAGCATTATAATAACTGTTGTATGCAACCCACCAAGGAACCAAAATAGGCTTGAAATTTATGAGGAAAGTCATATAGGTACGATTGAAGTCATAAACTCAGTTGTTAACATGGCGCGGGAGAAAAAAATGTAGGATTTTGATTATGGGAGACTTTAATCATAAAGAGATAGATTGGATAAATCTTGACCCACACAGTGGTGAGGGCTCATTTGGGGCAAGATTTTTAGATTGCGTACAAGGGAATTTCCTACACCAACATGTAATGGAACCAACAAGAGCCAGGGGTGGGGATGAGCCATCACTACTTGATCTGGTGTTCACAGATAATGTGTTGGATATTGAAAATATTGAGTATGAACCACCAATTGGAAAGAGTGACCACTGTGTGTTGTTGATGGAGTATATCATTGAAGACATCCTTCCTGAGAGTAGAGGCACTGAGGACATGAGGAGGAACTATCCGAAAGGAGATTACATCAAAATGAATGAGCTTTTTGCAGTTATTGACTGGAGAACCTTATTTTACAATAAATCTGTACAAGAAATGTATGACATCTTTTGTGAGAAATATGGGAAGATAGTAGATTGCTGCATACCTGTCACCAAAGTAGGTGTAATTCATGCCAGAGAGAAATGGTTTGATAATGGGTGTAAAAGAGCTAAGGAGTGGAGAGACAAATGCTGGAAAAGGTATAGGAGGAGAAAAAACACAAATGCCTGGCAAACCTACAAAAGAGCAAGAAATGACTACCTAAGTAAAAGGAGAGAGGCAGAGAGAGATTATGAGAGGGACATCACCAGGAAGGCTAAAGAAAATCCCAAGCTTTTCCACAGCTTTATCAGAGGAAAACTGAAGGTAAAAGAACAGGTTTTAAGGCTAAAGAGAGCGGATGGAAGCATCACTGAGACGGACGAAGAGATCTGCAAAGAATTGAACAAGGAGTTTCAGTCAGTATTTACAGTAGAAAATACCCCACCCCATCAGATTGCAGTGATAGAAGCTCAAGGGCCGGTATTAGAGAACATCAACCTTACAGCCACAGAGGTATGCAAAGCGCTGATGGATTTAGATGTTCATAAAGCTACAGGTCCTGATGATATATCCCCTCATGTGCTTAAAAAATGCGCAAACACAATACCAGTGGCACTAAGTATCATATTTAAGGAGTCACTGGAGTCGGGGGAGATTCCAAGATGCTGGAAACAAGCAAATGTGATACCTATCTTCAAAAAGGGAAGGAGGGATACGGCTCTGAACTATAGACCAGTTTCCTTGACCAGCATAGTTTGCAAACTTATGGAGAAACTACTAAGGAAACATATCTCTCTTCACTTGGAATCCTTCAACTTTTTGTCAGTGAGGCAACATGGCTTCAGAGAAGGAAGATCAACAGTAACAAACTTATTAGAATTTTATGATGAGGTAAGCCAAATCTTACAGGAAAGAGAGGGCTGGGCAGATTGCATATTCCTAGACTTCAAGAAAGCGTTTGACACTGTTCCACATGGGAGACTTATTAGGAAGCTGCAATCAATGGCTAGAATAGGTGGAAATGTCTTGGAATGGATAAAAACTTACTTAGAAGGAAGGGAACAGAGGGTTAGAGTAAGACACTCTGTCTGAATGGAGAAGAGTTAGTAGTGGAGTTCCACAGGGTTCAGTTTTAGGGCCACTTTTGTTCCTTGTATATGTAAATGACCTACCAGAGTCTGTAAATTCATTCATGAATATGTTTGCAGATGATGCAAAGATTGTGAAGAAAGTAAAAAACGAGAACAATGGTAGAGAACTTCAGGAGGATCTAAATAATCTGCATGAGTGGTCAGAAAAGTGGCTAATGAAATTCAATACCTCAAAATGTAAGGTAATGAGAATGGGTACAAGTGCAAGAAGGCCCAAGCTTGACTACTCGGTGGCTGGAGTACAACTTCAAGAGACAGAAAATGAGAGAGATCTAGGAGTAAACATACTGGCAGATTTGTCTCCAGAAATACATATAAATGGCGTAGTAAGGGCAGCATATGCATTCTTATCAAATGTAAGGGTAGCCTTCAGGCACATGGACAAGGAAATGTTCAGAAATATTTATGTAACCTATGTGAGGCCAAAACTCGAATATGCAGCCCCCTTTTGGAATCCGCACTTGAAAAAGCACATAGCTAAGCTTGAAAAAGTTCAAAGACATGCCACGAAACTGGTGCCAGAAATACGCAATCTCGGTTATGATGAGAGGCTGAGGGAATTAGACTTGCCATCACTCGAAGCTAGAAGAGTAAGGGGGGATATGGTGACAGTCTTTAAATTCCTTCATGGTTATGATAGAGTGGATAGGGATCGATATTTCGATATGGCTGGCTCTAGAACTAGAGGTCATAGTTTGAAGCTTCGTAAGAAAACTTGTTTGCAGGATGTAAGGAAATACTTTTTCAGTGTAAGAGTAGTTGATAATTGGAATTCGCTAAGCGAGGAGGTAGTTAATGCTATCTCAATCCATAGTTTTAAGGACAGGTATGATAAGTATCACTAAGTCTAAAAATGGAACCGATCAGGAGACGGGAAGATACGAGCTTTGGGCTCTTTCCCGTAAACACAATTAGGTAATCACAATTAGGTAATCACATACGCTCTCGCGCACGCGCACACCCACGCCCACACACATACACACACATAACCACACAAAAGCCTCTATTATTTTACGCTACTTCGGCGAAGATAATAATAATAATAACAATAACAATTATCTGTCAGGTTCCCTCTGTGGAACTGACACTAATTCCCGGTTTCCCTCTCAAAATTCTGAATATAGAAAGTTTGTCTATGGGGAATTCTGGCCCCATTCCAAGTCGCCATAATGTAAACAAAACAATATTCTAGTCTGGGCGAGGAAAGGTCCTCTTTTGTGTCTGTCCAATATAGACGATGGGGTTAGTTTAATATTTGGGAACTGTAGAAATGGATTCCGTTTTACATCACGAACTCCCTTTTCTACTAAGGGCTAAGACGGTTGCCTTCTTACGAAGGACTTGTTATGGCAGATGTAATCGTAGAAATATATCATAAAATTTGTAGTATTAATACAAGCTTGTCCAAAAACGGAAATGGAGGACAAGGAGGTTTTTTTTTTCTTGCATTTATGATTTTTGTTTTAATATTTACATTCTTATAAAACAGATTCCTGGTTTAATTTACTTTTTGATGTGCAAATATATAAGATTATCTAGACTTGAAGCCATCATTATCTTTTTTTTTTTAAGAATGTAACCCTGGGACATGCAAAAACTGCCCTCATCAATAGAGGCCCGGGCACGAGCAAACACCAGGACGAAAGAAAAGAAAAAGGTAAAGGACAAGGCAGAGATGAGGTAATGTTACACAAAGGAAAAGACAGACAGAAAAAAACAGTCAAAATACAGAGGACCTAAAGATATGGAGGATTAGGCCCTGAGATGACGATAGATCCGCTCTTTGAAGGTAGATAAGTCATAGGACTAATAAAGATGGGAGGCAAAATTATATCTTATTTAGCACTTAACAGTCTTTTGCCTCAGGACAGACTGCATCTTAAATCCAATTTCTGAGGAGGTCAAAGACATAAACATGATTAAACTGCTTTTACAAGAGGGTATTTTTTACCTGACCTCAGCTTAAAAATGGGACAACTTACCGCCAACTCATTTCTCTCTTTTATTGCCGCCATTTCTGTTTACTTTCCGAGTGGAATAAATATGTAAATGTTGTAAAAGATTCTGGACTTAAAAGTATGATTTCCGTGTCCAAATCTTAAAATGAAAGTTTGGAACAACAGCCGTATTTGTCACTTTCATGATTTCCTGTACCAAATAGTTGACAATTTTTCTTTAAAAGAGTTATGGCTAAACTCTCTAAACTTGAATAATGATTTGAAAAATATTGCTCAGAGACATAGAAGATAGTTATAAATTATAACTCACTTCGTTTTTCCATACAGATTCCATGAAAAATGTTTAGCTTCATGGAGTTTTTTCTATTATAAACAATCGCCGCAATTTCCCTAGAAGAGGGGGTGGCAAAGTCAAAGCACACATATTCACCATAAGCCATATGCCTCTTAGCTCCTTGATGATAAAGGGTTGCCACAGTACCTCTCTGTTCATATAAATTATGCTATATGCTTTCACATATAATGTGTTTACTTGATAATTATAAATTAATATATAATAAAGCTTTGAACGGAATGCTAAAATAAAATTATAATGGAAGAAATGATTAATTGAAACACTTAATTACCTCAATATTTTTTGGTCCAGATTTTAGAAAATGAAATTTTTTTTCGACAAAATAATTATATATAAAACTCTAGAGTGACAGAAATAGGAAATTTACTGGAATTTACTGGAATACAATTTTGGCCCATATCCACCCAACCATAACGTAAGCAAAGACAACGCAGGTTTGGGCGATAAGGAAGTTTCTTTATCTCTATTCAAATTACTCTGGAATAATCAGATTAATTACTAAGGGTCGCGTACATTTGGCGCCTCTGTTTTGGCGCGGCCCCTTAATTGCCGTGAATGGCAGCATTACTAGATTAAAAATAGGTTAGTTAACACTAATTTAACCTAGCCTAGCCTAGCAAAATAACCTAGTGTCAATAGGGCAACGCCAAAATAGTCTAAGAAACAAGTAGCTGGCGCCAAAAAGTCCTATTCTGAGCTTTCAAATACCAAAGAGGGACCCATAAATCGGGAGGCAACCTCGGGACGTTAAGAAGGACATCCAATCTTAATTCTTTCCTCTGACCTCTCTGTGACCACCCCCACTCATGGGGACTAATAATAACTTATAAAACAGTGTACACGCACTTCTAATACGTAAAATATTTGTAAATAAAACAGTGTTTCTAGATTTAAAACTATGAATACTTGACCATTCTAGTTTATAGATAGTGCCATATATTTCGTTGAAATATAGGGTAAAAGCACTCTAGAGATATATAACAAAATGAGACATAGTGTTAAGACATATGTGTAATGGCTTTTGAATGGCTTTCTTAACTCTGTTCCATGAACACTTTTCCATTGTTCACAATGCTTTTCCAAAGTATATCCTATTTAATGACCTTTTCCAGTACACGGTGTAATTACTTAAGTAACTGAAGCAGTACATAATTATTTGTTTAGTTAACAGTTGTTCTTTTGTAATAATAATAATAATAATAATAATAATAATAATAATAATAATAATAATAATAATAATAATAATAACAATAATATAATAATAATAATAATAATAATAATAATAATAATAATAATAATAATAATAATAATAATAATAATAATAATAATAATAATAATAATAATAATAATAATCACAACAATAATAATAATAATAATAAATAAAATAACAGCAATAGCAATAATAATAATAATATTAATAATAATAATAATAATAATAATAATAATAATAATAATAATAATAATAATAATAATAATAATAATAATAAACACAAGCTATTTTCCACAGAATATAGGAATAAATAAGGAATATAATAATGTATAAATAACTCTTTCTTCCATTCGTTTATTCTAACTGTTTAAACAGCCATTTAAACCAAACCAGTTCAAATGACTATCTAGGTAAGGAAAAGAAAGTTTGGTAAAAAAAAAAAAAAATGGCAGGGTTACATAAAACGAATTTTCACCTCCAAATGCCAAATAATTCCAAAATTTTCAAACAAATTTTGCGAACACTTAAACATCATGTAGTAGGCTGGCCCATGACAGTCGTCCGTTGCGATACTACAGCTGAAGGTCTTTCGGATTTAAATAGGATTGACTAGGACAGTTCCATGTTAAGTCTTTCTTCATGTACAGTTTTTTTTTTTAATTCCTATATCAATACCGGTTATTCGTTACACATCTTTTATTATCCTTTCCCATCTGCCAAGTCACAGCACTCTCCATCTCTGTTTCTCTTTACTTTTTCTTCGTGCCCAGGCCCGATGCGGGCAATTTTATTTTATATTTTTTGGCCAGTCCTGGCGTCACACTCGTAAAAAAAAAAAAAAAAAAAAAAAAAACCCTAAGCTGGAAAAAAAATTTACTATGAATTTCTCCTGAGGAATATTTCCGAGAATATAATCCAAGTTAATCAATAGACCAATACCAAAATCGGCACCATACTTGAAAGCCGAGTCATGCAACTCTCTCTTTCAAGATTAAAATATACAAACGGTAATCGCCATGGCGTGAGCAAAATTGATGGCTTGGTTAATGTTACGTCAGTCAAATAGAAGAACTAACTTTGCCACAGAATGCAAATGGAGAATGGAGAATCTGTTTATATCATACAATGTTTGAACTATATATATTTTTTTTCTTAGCGTGCGGGCGGACCTTCAAGGTCAACTAACATTTGATATCTTTCCCTTGATCAGAAATGGTTAGGAAGTATTCGTGATATCAGAGGATATCTCTAGGATAATTTCTAGCAGACCTGTCATCAAATTTTGGAAAATTATTCTCAGATTTATAGATTTTGACTGGAAGCCAATTTCAGCATACCTATTCTTGATATTAACCAATTAGATGTTAAATATGCTTGTGTATTTTTTTATTGCATTGATAGATTCTTGGTGTGCAAAGGTTATAAGCCTTGTCTGGTGATGCATGAAATACACACACACACACACACACACACACACACACACACACACACACACACACACACACACACACACACACACACACACACACACACACACACACACACACACACACACACACAAGGAGATTACATCAAAATGAATGAGTTTTTTGCAGTTATTGACTGGAGAACCTTATTTTACAACAAATCTGTACAAGAAATGTATGACATCTTTTGTGAGAAATATGGGAAGATAGTAGATTGCTGCATACCTGTCACCAAAGTAGGTGTAATTCATGCCAGAGAGAAATGGTTCGATAATGGGTGTAAAAGAGCTAAGGAGTGGAGAGACAAATGCTGGAAAAGGTATAGGAGGAGAAAAAAACATAAATGCCTGGCAAACCTACAAAAGAGCAAGAAATGACTACCTAAGTAAAAGGAGAGAGGCAGAGAGAGACTATGAGAGGGACATCACCAGGAAGGCTAAAGAAAATCCCAAGCTTTTCCACAGCTTTATCAGAGGAAAACTGAAGGTAAAAGAACAGGTTTTAAGGCTAAAGAGAGCGGATGGAAGCATCACTGAGACGGATGAAGAGATCTGCAAAGAATTGAACAAGGAGTTTCAGTCAGTATTTACAGTAGAAAATACCCCACCCCCTCAGATTGCAGTGATAGAAGCTCAAGGGCCGGTATTAGAGAACATCAACCTTACAGCCACAGAGGTATGCAAAGCGCTGATGGATTTAGATGTTCATAAAGCTACAGGTCCTGATGACATATCCCCTCATGTGCTTAAAAAATGCGCAAACACAATATCAGTGGCACTAAGTATCATATTTAAGGAGTCACTGGAGTCGGGGGAGATTCCAAGATGCTGGAAACAAGCAAATGTGATACCTATCTTCAAAAAGGGAAGGAGGGATACGGCTCTGAACTATAGACCAGTTTCCTTGACCAGCATAGTTTGCAAAGTTATGGAGAAACTACTAAGGAAACATATCTCTCTTCACTTGGAATCCTTCAACTTTTTGTCAGTGAGGCAACACGGCTTCAGAGAAGGTAGATCAACAGTAACAAACTTATTAGAATTTTATGATGAGGTAAGCCAAATCTTAAAGGAAAGAGAGGGCTGGGCAGATTGCATATTCCTAGACTTCCAGAAAGCGTTTGACACTGTTCCACATGGGAGACTTATTAGGAAGCTGCAATCAATGGCTAGAATAGGTGGAAATGTTTTGGAATGGATAAAAACTTACTTAGCAGGAAGGGAACAGAGGGTTAGAGTAAGACACTCAGTGTCTGAATGGAGAAGAGTTAGTAGTGGAGTTCCACAGGGTTCAGTTTTAGGGCCACTTTTGTTCATTGTATATGTAAATGACCTACCAGAGTCTGTAAATTCATTCATGAATATGTTTGCAGATGATGCAAAGATTGTGAAGAAAGTAAAAAAACGAGAACAATGGTAGAGACCTTCAGGAGGATCTAAATAATCTGCATGAGTGGTCAGAAAAGTGGCTAATGAAATTCAATACTTCAAAATGTAAGGTAATGAGAATGGGTACAAGTGCAAGAAGGCCCAAGCTTGACTACTCGGTGGCTGGAGTACAACTTCAAGAGACAGAAAATGAGAGAGATCTAGGAGTAAACATACTGGCAGATTTGTCTCCAGAAATACATATAAATGGCATAGTAAGGGCAGCATATGCATTCTTATCAAATGTAAGGGTAGCCTTCAGGCACATGGACAAGGAAATGTTCAGAAATATTTATGTAACCTATGTGAGGCCAAAACTCGAATATGCAGCCCCCTCTTGGAATCCGCACTTGAAAAAGCACATAGCTAAGCTTGAAAAAGTTCAAAGACATGCCACGAAACTGGTGCCAGAAATACGCAATCTCAGTTATGATGAAAGGCTGAGGGAATTAGACTTACCATCACTCGAAGCTAGAAGAGTGAGGGGGGATATGGTGACAGTCTTTAAATTCCTTCATGGTTATGATAGAGTGGATAGGGATCGATATTTTGATATGGCTGGCTCTAGAACTAGAGGTCATAGTTTGAAGCTTCGTAAGAAAACTTCTTTGCAGGATGTAAGGAAATACTTTTTCAGTGTAAGAGTAGTTGATAATTGGAATTCGCTAAACGAGGAAGTAGTTAATGCTATCTCAATCCATAGTTTTAAGGACAGGTATGATAAGTATGACCAAGTATAAAATGGAACCGATCAGGAGACGGGAAGATACGAGCTTTGGGCTCTTTCCCGTAAACACAATTAGGTAATCACATGGACAATAGTTATAAAAGCTCTTAACACGCAGATAATAATAATAATAATAATAATAATAATAATAATAATAATAATAATAATAATAATAATAATAATAATAATAATACGGGAAGTATATTGCAACGCAAAATTTCATGTTATATACATCCTATATAAGTCATATAAATCAATATATTCACATATTATATATAACTGAGACATCTGAAACGTCTAAGTAAAATATTCTACGTCACGGAATGATACGAAACATTGAAACCGAAACACTTTTAGAGCCGAACACAATACTCCCCCTTGAGCTCTCGGTGATGTCTCAGCGTTCCCAGTTTCGTTATAAGAGTGTTTGTAGTGTTTTCGTGCTCTTATTTCGTTCAGTGTGAACCCAAATACATGTGGAATTATCCGTGAATAGTGTAGATAACGAATTTCAAATAAAATCGGTGAAAAAACGTGTGTCGTCTGCTGTGTGGCCATGTGACTTGAATTACGACCGAAATTTAGGAATGTTGTTTTTAGCGTTTTATTGCTATAAAACCGAATTAATTTTGTAAGTTTATTTACCTTTGGTATCCTGAATGCCTAGTGGTTATGAAAACGTACTCTGTTCCACTCAGAAATTGCAGAAACAGGTAAAAATCCACTACAATCTTAACACAAAGCACCAAGAATTGAAACTGTAGTGGCATAGTGTGTTTTCTTTCTTTATTTGGAGTGTTGTAGTGGTATGATATATGTCTTCTTTATTTATATATTAATGTATTTATTAATTGATATATATATTTTCACTTTATTTATTAATTATTTTGTTGTTGTTGTAAAGTGATCCCTTAATTTTGCTTCTTTTTGTCATAACGAACTGTACATTGTTTTGGTTTTCTGTTTTTATGGCAACACTGACTCTGTATTGCCGCCTTTTTTTCGTGTAGTGTGATACTTTTGGTCTGTTCATTTTCGATACATAAAGTTGCTTGAAAAGTGATCACTTGTGCCTAATTCAATACCTTAAATGATATTGTGGTAATCTTGATATCTTGTCAAACAGAACTATAAAGTGGTGACCACTGTAGTGACAAGATATGGGAGTGACAAGATATAGGGGCGACAAGATATTTGTAATTGACAAGATAGGCCTAAGTGACAAAATTTCTTCAGCATCATACCGGTAGGCAAGGTCTAGGTTTCTTTCAGTATTTGTACTCCAAGATAAACTGTCATCAACAATGCCCGATTCTGATGATGATAAGTCTAGTGCTGTCAGGCACATAGCAGTGAAAGCCCCTGCATTCATTGACACCTGCATTTCAGGGTGGTTTTCTATTCTTGAAGCTCAGTTTGGCTTAGCTAATGTGAAATCCAGTGAAACAAAATTTTTCCATGTGTTATCTGCCTTGCCCCCTACTGTTGTAGAACGTGTTCCCCAAGACACTTTAAATAGGAGAGACTATGATATAATTAAAGCATACCTCACAAATCTTTTTGAACAGACCAAGCCTGAACTTTTCAATGATTTGATAAGTAATACAGTAATGCATGGCAAGCCTTCAGTTTATTTAGAAGAAATTCGCAGAACTGCTTCTAAATTAGGAGTAACAGATGACCTAGTGAAACATAAATTCTTGCAAGCAGTTCCCAGTAGTATTTCGGCAGTTTTAGCCTCTCAGCAAAATATGGATTTACCAGCTTTAGGCAAGCTTGCAGATGAACTAGTGGTATTTTCTCAAAATAATAATAGGGCTAAACCCATTAATGTTGTTGATCAGTCGTCAGTTTCTCGTCAAGCTAGTACATCCCAGTATGTATCAATTTCCAAGAATCCAACTGTAGGCCTTGGAGTGCTACCGTTCCATCAAAATCAACGTCCAAAAGTTTGTCGTGCCCATTTATATTATGGAACTCGGGCTAAATGGTGCAAGCCGTGGTGCCAATGGCCGAATAAATCTCAAAATATCCAGATGAAGGATTCTTCTAGAGCACCGTCCCCAGCATCAACGTCTAGGTCCTCGTCGCCCGCACGGAATTTTCCTAGTTCGGAAAACTAATAAAGCAGACAGAAGAGAAAATTGTAGCTACGGCCACTTCTGTTCTGCCACTTCTACAGGATGTAGCCAAAATTGGTTGTAGTGACATGGTCTTCACTGTGGATACAGGAGCTGCAGTCTCCATTATTCCATATAAGTATGTTTCAGAAATTTTATTAAGGCCAACAGCAGTTAATATTTCTACGGCCACTGGTGAGTCAATAAAAGTTTATGGTGAAATTATTCTTGACCTTGATATTCGGCAGTTGTGCCGTCGATTTAACTGGACATTTGTTGTTGCAGATGTATGTACATCTTTATTAGGTAATGATTTTCTTTGCAATTTTGGATTGCTTATTGATTGTAAGAATAAAACTTTACATGACAATATAACACAATGTTCTGTAAAAGGTGATATTGCAAATCATAATGTTTCTTATGTGATTAATAATTTGAACTATTTACCTGATTCTGTACAACAGTTGTTCCAAGATTTTCCCTCACTCTTGTCCTGTGTTAAGCCTCTTACAGCTAATAATTCTTTCAAGAATTCTAATGTTTTTCATTATATAGATACAGGGAGTTCTCCTCCGACATTTGCTAAATGTCGTCCGTTGGCTCCAGACAAATATTCTGCTGCCAAGGAAGCATTTAAACAGTTGTTGGATATGGGTATTGTACAACCCTCTAAATCACCTTGGGCTTCACCCATTCATTTAGTTCCTAAACCTAAGCCAGGAGAGTGGAGAGTATGTGGTGATTTTAGGCAACTTAATACTTTGACCAAGCCAGATAAATATCCTTTACCACATATTAGTAGTGTATCATTAAAGCTTTACAAGAAAAAGATATTCAGTAAAATTGATTTGTTAAAAGCCTATCACCAGATCCCTATGAATCCTGCAGATGTTGAAAAGACAGCAGTAACCACACCCTTTGGGCTATTTGAATATTTATATATGCCTTATGGTCTCCGGAATGCCCCTGCCACTTTTCAACGTTTGATGGACAATTTATTTAGAAACCTTGATTTTGTATTTATTTACCTGGATGATATTCTGATATTTTCAGAGAATACAGAAGAGCACAAGAAACATTTGTCTATAGTATTTGAAATCCTAAGCTCTAATAATCTTAAAATTTCTATTGATAAATGTGAATTCTTTAAAAATGAAATAGAATATTTAGGATATTTGATCACTGCTAATGGTTTAAAACCTGGTTCTCATAAACAGACAGATATTGTTGATTTTCCTAAGCCAGCAGATTCTGCCGCCTTACGTAGGTTTATAGGAATGCTCAATTACTATAGACAAATGGTACCGCATTTTGCTGATGTTGTATATCCTTTGACCGAATTAATTAGATTACAACCTAAATCTAAAGAACTAGTATGGAATTCGGAAGCAGAATCTGCCTTTGTAAATGCTAAAGAGTCACTTAACAATGCTTGTACCTTTGCATATTTCACTAGTAAGTGTAATTCTCCACTGCATCTGGTGACTGATTGTTCCCAAGTGGCAGCTGGAGCTGCGTTACACCAAATTCAGGATGGTAAATTTGTCCCTATTGAATTCTTTTCAAAGAAATTATCAGAAACTCAGAGGTGTTATTCTAATTTTGACCGAGAACTGCTTGCTGCATATCTGGCTGTACTAAAATTTAAACATGTAATTGAAGGACGTGAAACCGTTTTATTTACTGATCATAAACCCCTTGTTTTTGCATTTAAGAATCCTCATACAGCCAAGTCAGATAGACAGCAACGATATTGGTCTTTAATTAGCGAGTATATATCAGATGTTGTACATATCAAGGGTGCAGACAATATTGTAGCAGACTGTCTTTCCAGACCATTACCTGTATCTTCTGTCTCAGTGGACTTACATGATTTAACAAGTATAGCTGAGAGCCAATCCACTGACACAGAAATTCTTAATTACAAAGAGAGATTGAAAATTTTCAAAATTCAGAATCATGACTTATATTGTGACGTGTCAACACCCCATCCAAGACCATTTCTTCCCTTAGCTTGTCGTAAATCAGTATTTCAACTTATGCATAACATTTCACATCCAGGAGTCAAAGGTACGTTGCGCCTTATCAAAGCTAGGTACTTTTGGCCTAATATGGATCGAGATATTCGAAGTTGGACTAAAGAGTGTACTTCTTGTCAGCAAGTTAAAGTGCACCGCCATACCCGTGCTTCTATTACAAATTTTACAGCACCTTTTGGGAGATTTGAATTTGTACATTTAGATATTGTTGGTCCTCTCCCTCCTAGTAAAGTCCCTGGCCAGTCTTTTACAGCACCAGAACAATATGTTCTTACCTGTATTGACAGATCTACTAGATGGTTGGAAGCCATCCCCATCACAGATATTTCTGCTACCACTGTTGCCTTTGCTTTTATTAAAGGTTGGGTATCTCGTTTTGGAGTGCCATTATATGTTTTTACTGATAGAGGTGCTCAATTCGAATCTGCATTATTTCAGCAACTTTCCTCTATAATTGGATTTCATAGACTGCGTACCACTTCATATCACCCTTAATCCAATGGCATGGTTGAAAAATCACATAGAGTATTGAAAGTATCTCTGATGGCACGTAAAGATGATTGGCTTGCTTCTTTACCAATAGTACTTTTAGGTTTAAGATGTGTCCCCACAGAGTCTGGAGTTTCTCCATTTACTTTGGTAACAGGAAGTATGCTACTTAGTCCTAAAATCATGGTAACAACTGAAATTCCTTCTTTTGCACAACAAAAAGAAATTGTCTCTGAATTTGTATCTCGAATGCGTGAATTAGATTTTTCTGAATCCTCTTATGGATACCTTCATTCATCCTCTGTTAAACCTTATGTTCCAAAAGATCTTGAATCATGTACACATGTTTGGGTTAGAGTGGATCGTGTACGTCGCCCTTTAGAGGCTCCCTACTTTGGTCCACTTGAAGTTGTGGAACGTGGTGATAAATATTTTATTCTACGTCAGCTTTCTGGAAATTTAACTACTGTATCTGTAGATAGATTGAAACCTGCCTCGATACCAAAAACTATCAGTTCTAATGAGACAGAACCTACTGTAAATAATAATTCTGTGCCAGAAGCTGTCAATTCTGATGTGATTGAACCAAGTGTAACTAATGATTTTTCTGATTCTAATTTCACAAATGACACAGATTCTGATACATTAATTCCTAGTAGTGCATCTATTCCTGAAAATATTGATAATGAAGATGTTATTGAAGAGAAAATACCTCAATCTGTTGTTACGAAATCTCGTCGAGCTAGATTTAATCGTAACCCTGATTATGTATATTATTAATTTGTATTTTTGTATCTATGCCTCCACATATATATTATATATCTATATTTTCTATTATCAGTGTTAAAAACTAATGTACTCCTGTACTGGCAGGGGAGTGTTGTAGTGGCATAGTGTATTTTCTTTCTTTATTTGGAGTGTTGTAGTGGTATGATATATGTCTTCTTTATTTATATATTAATGTATTTATTAATTGATATATATATTTTCACTTTAATTATTAATTATTTGTTGTTGTTGTAAAGTGATCCCTTAATTTTGCTTCTTTTTGTCATAACGAACTGTACATTGTTTTGGTTTTCTGTTTTTATGGCAACACTGACTCTGTATTGCCGCCTTTTTTTCGTGTAGTGTGATACTTTTGGTCTGTTCATTTTCGATACATAAAG
>JAXCGZ010023502.1:22500-35000 GCA_037179515.1 Halocaridina rubra
TTCCCGTTGCTCTTATTTGTTTTCGTTTCTCTTATTTTTTTCTTTTCTCTTATTTTTCCCGTTTCTTTCTTTTTGTTTCCCGTTTCTCTTATTTTCCCGTTTTATTTTTTTATTTTTTTCCGTTTCTCTTATTTTTCTCGTTTTTTTCTTATTTTTTCCCCGTTTCTGTTATTTTTCTCCGTTTCTCTTATTTTTTCGCGTTTCTCTTATTATTCCCAGTTATTTTATTATTTCCAATCTCATATTTTTTTCTGTTTCCTTTAATTTTTTTCATATTTTTCCCAGTTTCTCTTATTTTTTCCGTTTCTCTACTTATTTCTCTTATTTTTTCCGTTTCTCTACATATTTCTCTTATTTTATCGTTTTTCTTTTATTTTTACATTTCTCTAGTTTCTTCTCTTATGTTATCACGTTTCTCTTATTTTGTCCGATTTTTTTAATATGTCATGGGTTCTGGTTTAGTAACAGCCGGAAGTGTTTTTGAGTTGGCCGTTTTTTTTTTTTTTCCATTCAGCTATTGATAAAGGCTCTATTTTTAGTTCTGTGATGGCTTTGATTTACTGTTACTATATATAGTTTTTATTTTTATATTATTACTAATATTGTTGTTATTATGATTATTGTTATCATCATTATTAATATTATTATTATTATTATTATTATTATTATTATTATTATTATTATTATTATTATTATTATATATTATTATTATTCTTATTATTATTATTATTATTATTATTATTATTATTATTATTATTATTATTATTATTATTATTATTATTATTATTATTATTATTATTATTGTTGTTGTTGTTGTTGTTGTTGTTGTCATACTCAAAATAGAAACTCAAAGTGTGTTTTTTTTATGCTTAATAATTAATTAGATAAAAACAAACTTTCGTTTTCCACTGAAAGCATTTTCAGGATTCCAATAAATTTTCTTGCTAAAGAGTTATATTCCTACTGTTTGTTGGGTTTTGTTGCTTAACGCCTTGGCTCCGCCCTTCCATAGTCTTCAGGTAAGGTTTTGCTGACCTCAGGTCTACAAGGATTAAATCTTTAGCAGAGTTCTGTCCCTTGGTTGGGATATTTCATCAACCCCACCCCCGCCTCCAGCTCCAACCCCATCAAATGGATAGCCCTTGGGGAGATATGACTAAGCTTTGGTTGCACTTGTAGAGCTATGACTAAGTTTTGATTGTACATGGAGAGTATGACCAAGCTCTGATAGCACTTGGAGAGATATGGCCAAGCTTTAATAACACTTGGAGAGATATGACCAAGCTTTGATAACACTTTGGGAGATATGACCAAGCTTTGATAACACTTGGGAATATATGACCAAGCTCTGATAACACTTGGAGAGATATGGCCAAGCTTTAAAAACACTTAAGAGATATGACCAAACGTTGGTAACACTTGGAGAGATATGACCAAACTTTGATAACACTTGGAGAGATATGACCAAGCTTTGATAACACTTGGGAATATATGACCAAGCTTTAATAACAATTGGGAATATATGACCAAGCGTTGATGACACTTGGAGAGATATGACAACTTTAATAACACTTGGAAAGATATGACCAAGCTTTGATAAAACTTGGGAATATATGACCAAGCGTTGATGTCACTTGGGAATATATGACCAAGCTTTGATAACACTTGGAGAGATATGACAACTTTCATAACACTTGGAAAAATATTACCAAGCTTTGATAACACTTTGGAAGATATGACCAAGCTTTGATAGCATTTAACCACGGATCTGAACTCACTCTCCTTACTCCCAACACCAGCTTTAGGTTTTCCTTCGCTTCTAGATGTTATTTAGTGATATTGAAGTTGAGGCTTTTACGGGTATTGTACAAGAGATGGCAACTGCTTTTAAGAGATTACTCTAACCTAGAAAAGGGATTATTGTAAGTGCCAGTGGGTGCCACCTGATGGCCTGGAAAGATGTAATTACCTGGAAAAGGAAACATTTCTGTAGAATCTTTATAGTTTGTAGACTATATATATATATATATATATATATATATATATATATATATATATATATATATATATATATATATATATATATATATATATATATATATATATATATATATATATATATATATATATATATATATATATATATATATATATATATATATATATATATATATATATATATATATATATATATATCCAAATAAGCACATTACATATGTGAAAACATGAATAATTTTTTACCCCGACCGGGACTCGAACCTAGGACTTATAATTACGAAGTCAAGGCGCTACCAACTACACACCACAGAAGGTCTAAAAGGAATCCAACCTTATAGCTTATATCTGCTATACTTAGGAATGAACGCATTCTACCTGAATGCCACTATGTTCATATTACAGATTCGCCAACCTCACTCATGGCTTCATTTTAGCATTTAATTCAATTCCCAATCTCATTCGGGCCATACAATAACCAAATAAGCACATTACATATGTGAAAACATGA
This sequence comes from Halocaridina rubra, assembly GCA_037179515.1. Lineage (NCBI taxonomy): Eukaryota > Metazoa > Arthropoda > Malacostraca > Decapoda > Atyidae > Halocaridina > Halocaridina rubra. The sequence continues at coordinate 25,007 of JAXCGZ010023502.1, forward strand.
ATCATTTTTTACCCCGGTCGGGGTAAAAAATGATTCATGTTTATAACGCTTGTATAAAATACTCTCTCTCTCTCTCTCTCTCTCTCTCTCTCTCTCTCTCTCTCTCTCTCTCTCTCTCTCTCTCTCTCTCTCTCTCTCTCTCTCTCTCTCTCTCTCTCTCTCTCTCTCTCTCTCTCTCTCTCTCTCTATATATATATATATATATATATATATATATATATATATATATATATATATATATATATATATATCTGTTTTGATGCAGTATAATGTTAATGTTTTTTTATTTTTTTTTAGCTTTTATTATTATTATTATTATTTATTATTATTATCATTATCATCATCATCATCACTATCATTATCATTATCATCATTATTATCATTATCATTATTATTATTATTATTATTATTATTATTATTATTATTATTATTATTATTATATATTATGATTATTATTATTATTATTGTTATTATTATTATTATTATTATTATTATTATTATTATTATTATTATTATTATTATTATTATTATTATTATTATTATTATTATTATTATTATTATTATTATTGGTGTGTTACGAAGGTGTGTGCTAGTTTACGAGCACAAATTTATAAGGAGTATTTAGGTTTTTAATTAAATTTCCTTCATAATAATATTCACCGCATTGAAGCTCTTATATTGCTGCCTCCAATTGTTCCTGGTTTACGTCACGGACATCCCTTTTCTACCAAGGGCTATGACGGTTGCCTTCTTGCGAAGGGCTTGCTTTGGCATTTGTAATCGTTACCCTGAGTGCATGCCCTTGCCAACCTCAGATCGTGACGGGGCGCGAACCCTTGACCTGACGCCTCAGAGTCGCGGACGCTACCGCTTGAGCCACGGTGACTACATATTGTTGCTTTCAATGTGCCTCTCTCTATATATAAATGCATTTTTCTGTCTTTTATATATTATATAAGATTCCTTTCTCGAATTGTGTTGAAATATAAGATTTAATAGATATTTTTCTTATTTTATAATAATGTCGACACGTTTGTATATATATATATATATATATATATATATATATATATATATATATATATATATATATATATATATATATATATATATATATATATATTTTATGAAATCGGAAAATGGTTATTTACTTTGGCTTTGACACTAGTGGTCTTAAGGTTTGATTCTTTGCTTGACACTGGTGGTCTTAAGGTTTGATTCTTTGCCCCCAATGGTTTAATTAAATGTTTAAATATGATATTTATATAAAATTTTAGTTATGTTAAATTTTATAGGTTTCAATTTGAAGGTAATATTGCTTTCGACGCTTTATTTTTGTGTGTGTCACTATTACCCCCCAGTTGGGGGTGGATGCCTACGGATTAAAATAAGGGAGTTTAGGCTGGATGCACTTCCTAACGCCCAACAGTGGCTTCGAGCGTGGCTCCGTCACCTTTCGAATAGAGCATTTTCTCCATTTGGCACCGTTTGGTTCGGTTTTACGTCACCGACTCCCTTATCAACCAAGGACTAGGACGGTTGCTTTCTTGCGAAGGACTTGTTTTGGCAGATGTAATCGTTACCCTGAGTGCATGCCCTTGCTAACCTCAGACCGTGACGGGGCGCGAACCCTCGACCTGACTCCTCAGAGACGCGGACGCTACCGTTTGAGCCACGGTGATTACCCATTTGGCATTGTGGCACTGTGTTAATAATTTATTTCACAGCCATAGTAATTTTTTTTTCATAGGAAGATATTAATATTAGTAAAGCATTTGAAAAGCAGAGATTAAATATAAATGTTTTTGATGTCGGTTGAATGATGTATTTAAATGAATTCCATTTAAAAACTCATAAAATTCTCGTATTAATGTATTAATATTAGTCGGTCATTTGATTCCCAACACGGTAAACAAACGGCAAATATCCCGATTTCCTGTTATTGAATTTGCAGAATGAAATTTTATTAATTTTGTAATTAGTGCCAATTTGGTGTCACATTCAGTGCCAGCAAACAGATTTGTCCGTCAAGTACCCAATAATAAATAGTAAATAATAAATAAATAAAAAATAAATCGTTTTACATTTTTATATATTCAGTTGGAGGATGCATTTCACTTGGGTTCGTTGATGGTGCCATGGGGGGAAACTAGTGCCAATCAATGAGGTGCCAAAAGAACTCTCTCTTGGGGCACTCTGGTACCTAATTTGGGCTAAAATGGCTTCCTAATACACTCAGTATCAACTTAGCCATAGTTATTTAACCTAATATGACTGATAATATAACATTCAGTTTTAACCTAACCCTATTAACTTAACCTAACACTGAGTAACAAAATTATTCAAAACTCTTGATTTGGTTGACTCCCAAATTATGTGGCGTACTGGCGCCAATATTAAATAATTGGCGTACAAAATGCGGCGCCAATGGCTGCTCAAATTTCCAAACACGTTTTCTTTTGCAATAAAGCTCTAAAAAGAAACGTCAAATGAAGTAGTCACTGTGGCTCAAGCAGTAGCGTCCGCGACCTTGAGGCGTCAGGTCGAGGGTTCGCGCCCCGTCACGGTCTGAGGTAACCAAGGGCATGCACTCAGGGTAGCGTTTACACCTGCCAAAATAAGTGCTTCTCAAGAAGGCAACCGTCCTGGCCCTTGGTAGAAAAGGGAGTCCGTGACGTAAAACCGGAACAAACAAATAAACAAAGGCACGTCAAATGAAACACAGTAAATATTATCTTCTCGTTTTCTAAATTAAATAAGTGAAGTGTTGGCAACTATGGTTGCCGAATGGTTAGCATAACACGTGAAAGACACCCTTATCTACTCTTCGTTATCTCAAACTGTTTCTTATTAACAGGACATGCTGCACGAAATATCTTTGGGAGTTGAACTCGTGACTTTCTGGGTGGGATCAGGACGCTCTAACGCTTGAGCTGTCTGTCTTATGCCGTACCGTTTTATTAAGATTATTATTAATATTTACTCTTCAAAGCGACAGCTTCTGTTCTGTCGTCATACCAAAGGGCTTTAGTTGGAACCCTCATTGCTTCGTGGTGGAAAAGAAGATTTCCGTTTGGTTATGTCGTGAATGTGGAAAGGAAATAGTGGCGTCTCATGTTTCCTAACCCTTGCCTAATTAGCAGTCATAATGAGGGCAAAATGGAGAGAGGAGGATGTTCTTGAGACCTAGTGTACTATGGCATCAAATTATAGAATAGAATGGCACATGTTGACCTCTGAGAGTGCCTCTCTCAGCTCCACTACACACACACACACACATACACACACATACACACACAAACACACACACACACACTCACACACACACACACACACACACACACACACACACACACACACACACACACACACACACACACACACACATATATACGCAATGAGAGTAAGTACCATTATCTCTTAATAAATATAAAGAGTTATATTTCATCACAAAATGCTTACTAAGCAAAAATTCTCTTGAAAAATAACAACAAATTGAATACTGTATTTAAAAACAGACAGAAAAAAAGAAAAAGAAAAGTTAGAAATTTTTCATTTTCACTGAAGCAACACATTTTTTTTTTATCGCATTAACGAACGAACATAAAATGCAGAATATTGTTTTATTTGACTCTCTTTTCGTAAAACACGGTAAAAATACGTAAAAGAAAATGATAAATTAAAAGTAAGCGATGAACTAATATAAAGGGCTTTGGCTCGCTGAGACTTTGCTTGTTTTTTTTTTTTGACATTCTTGTTGTTTTGGATTTACATTTTGTATATTTTGACTGATGTGTTTATGTTTATAATTTCTTTCATTAGTTCAATTGACCTCATCATCTATCTTTGAAGTCTATTTTAATATATTATTAGCCTTGTAGACTTGTTTTTATTATATGTATATATATATATATATATATATATATATATATATATATATATATATATATATATATATATATATATATATATATATATATATATATATATATTCTGTTTTTATATGTAAAATTTTCCAAATTTTCCAATTTTCCAAATTGGAAAATTTTGTTTTACCTTTGTGATTTAGATAATTACACACACACACACACACACACACACACACACACACACACAAATAAACACACAGGCACAGATACACACATACATATCAGAGGGCAAGAATACCTATTCCGTGTTCCCCTGCGTGTCTTAATAGTCGACTAAATGGGGGTGAAGCAAGGGAACTGGCTGGGAAATCCTTGAGTTGTATATTCCCCCTACAAAGTGTTAGGTTTTTGCTTTGATTCAACCACTCCCAATATAGACAGATTATTTCATATGAAATCCTCGCCTCTCCGGCCCATGCTCTTAAACGCTATATTTCTTTGGCTTTTTTTTTGTCAGTGCATTAGTAGCGCCCCGTCACGGTATGAGGTTAGCAAGGGCATGCAGTCAGGGTAAGGATTACATCTGCCAAAGCAAGTCCTTTGCAAGAAGGCAACCGTCCTAGCCCTTGGTATAAAAGGGAGTCCGTGACGTAAAACCGGAACAAACCGCAACATTAGTAGTTTCACTGACTAATGTTTTTTCTGTTTAATTTTCATGCCATTCATGCTTTGCAAATGCATTAGAACTTTCCTTCTCTTTTTTTCCTTTTTTTTTTTTTTTTTTTTTTGGATGTGCATTAGTGTGCTAATTTTTTGAGTTTTTTCTGTAAGATTTCCCACCATTGGCTCATATTATATTTTACTTTTGTTTTCATTTGTGTCATATTCATTAGAAGACTCGCTACTTAAAGCCTCGCTTTTATTATTATATTTACGTGTTCCACAGGCACTAGAGACGGAGTGCCATTCAAGACATAGTGCCAAAAAGATCTCTGCCATCGTAAGAAAGATTATTCTTGAACGAAAGTTTAACTCTATCTAATCTTTCGACGCTTTGCTAATTTATTATTTAGTTAGATTATATTTACTTAGTTTATTGTTATCAAACGATCGAAGTGCCAATGGAATAGTGGCACTAGTGCCAACCAGCTTCCTCATGTAAATATGTTTGCTTTGGCTAGGAAAGGTTACATTATCACTCTTAAATTTTATGGATTTCAATCTCTCTCTCTCTGTCTCTGTCTCTGTCTCTCTCTCTCTCTCTCTCTCTCTCTCTCTCTCTCTCTCTCTCTCTCTCTCTCTCTCTCTCTCTCTCTCTCTCTCTCTCTCTCTCTCTCTCCTCTCTCTCTCTCTCTCTCTCTCTCTCTCCTCTCTCTCTCCATTTATTTATTTATGTATCTCTATATGCCTCCATGTGCCATTATTTTGTCCCAAATATTCGGGAGAGAGAGAGAGAGAGAGAGAGAGAGAGAGAGGAGAGAGAGAGAGAGAGAGAGAGAGAGAGAGAGAGAGAGAGAGAGAGAGAGAGAGAGAGAGAGAGAGAGAGAGAGAGAGAGAGAGAGAGAGAGAATGCTCTCTCTTCCTTTTCGTGCTGGAGAATGACATAAAAGACAGAGAAGTAGCTTTGGATTTGGGTGTGTGGGTGAATAGCTTTGGGTGGGTGGGTGGGTGAGTGTTGGGATGGATAGGTTTAAGTGAGAGAAAGAGATGATGCCGTTATCCTATGATGGATGTCATATCCCTGGAGAGCTTCTGTATAGACAGAGCCATCCCGTCTAAAGTCCAGAAAAACTGTCGTCCTGGAGAAGTCTTTTTTCCTCTTATTTTGGGCCAGCGTTTTCCAAGCTTAGTCGATCATGTACCCCTCGAGGACTCTGCATTACTACCCACATCCTTTCCTGTATGTTTTACTGGCATTTTTATGTAGCATATGCGTAACTATTTTATATTTTCAATTTCAAACTTGAAATGTATTTACAGAGTGATAAACAGTAGGGTAATTATTATCGTTACAATAGCTTGAATGTAGTTAATAAAAAGCCCCCCCCCCCAAAATAAGATCACGAATCTCTTAAAATGAATGTATGTTAAAAATCGTGGCGCGAAAGCTTTAGGTTGTGCACCCCTGCAGATTTCTTCATGTACCCCTAGGAGTACGCGTACCACAGTTTGGAAACCTCTTCTTTAGAAGTCATTAAATATTATTGTTATCTCGAAGTTTAATGGGGGAGAGAGCTGGATATTCTCTTCTTTTATAAGCATTCATAATATTTGTACCACTCGCCTCGGCCGAGTGGTAACGTTCGCGAAATTGAGTCGTCAGCTCGTGGGTTTGAGTCCTACTTGGTCTGAGGTTAGAAATGACATTCACTCAGGGTAACGATCGCATTTGTCAAAACAATAGTTCTTCTCAAGAAGGCACCGTCCTAGCCCTTAATAGAAAAGGGAATCCGTGACGTAAAACCGGTCAGAATCATGCTTTCAACTGACATACCGAGGTATGGTTAGAGGCACTTGTCTCCAAGTGTCACAAGCTACCTTAAAAGTGCCATATCTAGGTGACTGGAGACCTAAGTCATCTCTGAGTATTCTTTCTAGTTGGTAATAACACCAAAATACTATTTGCTGTTCATTCTATTTGGTGATAAGCTATAGTGATATGTCCGGTTTTACGTCACGGACTCCCTTTTCAACCAAGGGCTAGGACGTTTGCCTTCTTGCGAAGGACTTGTTTTGGCACATGTAATCCTTACCCTGAGTGCATGCCCTTGCTAACCTCCAGACCGTGACGGGGCGCGAACCCTCGACCTGACGCATCAGAGTGATAAACTATAGTGAGAGAACTGAAATTTGAAGGTGACAACCTAGTGCCATTAAAACCAATGACAAGTGATGCAATCCCTCTCATGAAACTGGCACCCAATTCTCACCCCGCTCGTTGACGAGTCAGGGGTCGCTGGTCACCGAATTATTCACTCTTTGAAATGAAGGCCGAGAAGTTATGAAATATGATATAAATTTCGTATTAACTTGAGATTATTCATGTCGTAGGCTGGCCCTTGGCACCAGCCGCCCGTAGCGATACTACATCTGAAGGTCTTTTAGACTTAAATAGGGTTGTCGAGGACATTCATCATCACCCAATATTCTTGGATCTTCGTTACACATATCTTATCAGGCCTTCACATCTGACAAGTCACTACACTCTCCATCTTTTTCTGTTGACCTTATGTTTTCTTCGTGCCCAGGCACGACGAGAGCAGTTTTATTATTACTTTTATTTGGCACGTCCTGGTGTCACACTTATAAAAAATAAAACAAAACCTAAATTACTGCTCTTGTTGTCATGACTATTTTTTTAATTTCATTTCGTAGCATATTGCAATGTTGATATGAATAGCTAACTGTCTTTCGTTGTCTTAGATACTATTTTCGTCCGTTTTCAGTTCTTTTCGTCCGTTTTCAACTCTTTTCGTCCGTTTTCAGCTCTTTTCGACTATTTGGGTCTTGTGTTGACTCTAGAAAGGATATGTTGCCCGTCGTTTTTTCAGTATGAATTTGATTATAAACTTTATATATATATATATATATATATATATATATATATATATATATATATATATATATATATATATATATATATATATATATATATATATATATATATATATATATATATGTCTGTGTGTGTGTGTGTGTGTGTGTGTGTGTGTGTGTGTGTGTGTGTGTGTGTGTGTGTGTGTGTGTGTGTGTGTGCGTGCGTGCGTGCGTGCGCGCGCGCGTGTGTGTGTATGAATGAATGCATATATATTCACGTACTATTATCCACGAAGCACTCGTTGAACCTCAGAGGAACCGAACTCGCGTCACTACCCACTTGTTTTTGCCCCCTCCACCTAACTGACTGGGCTACAACAGCAGTGATCTGAGATAAAACCAAACATTTTCCTCCAAAATGCTAGTGACAAATGGCTTCCCTGTACAAATAGAGGAAAAATCTTTCTCTCTAACAAAGGAGTTTTTTCTCATACCTAATTATTCAGTTTTACCTCACGATCTCCCATTCCTAGCAAAGGGCTAGAACGGAACCTCCATTCGAAGGACTTTGGGTTTGGCAGGGTGTGATCGTTACCCCGAGTGAATGACCGAGGAGGGTCTCCAAACGACGACCTGACGAATTAAAGTCGGATACTCTACCACCCGGCCATGACAGCCACAGTTTCTCATACTTAATACATTTAAAATGCTGAAAGTAAACGTAATTTATTTCTCTCTGGCACTTAAAGTGGACTGATTCTTCCACTTGGTATTCATTTGAGGAAAGAGATGGTTGGGCCGTATTCTTTTCCACTTAGCCACTTAATGGATCCTAAAACTGCTTAAGTGGATCCTCTGAATAAATATTGAAGAGGTGCAGTTAAATGAGAATATGATTGTTTCCAAGTGAGCTTGGCAGAGATCCTGGGAATGGGTGAAGAGGAGGAAGAAGAAGAAGAAGAAGAAGAAGAAGAAGAAGAAGAAGAAGAAGAAGAAGAAGAAGAAGAAGAAGAAGAAGAAGAAGAAGAAGAAGAAGAAGAAGAGAAGATGATGATGATGATGATGATGATGATGATGATGATGATGATGATGATGATGATGATGATGATGATGATGATGATGATGATGATGATGATGATGATGATGATGATGATGATGATGATGATGATGATGATGATGATGATGATGATGATGATGATGATGATGATGATGATGATGATGATGAGGAGGAGGAGGAGGAGGAGGAGGAGGAGGAGGAGGAGGAGGAGGAGGAGGAGGAGGAGGAGGAGGAGGAGGAGGAGGAGGAGGAAGAAGAGCAGAAGAGCAACAGCATCGGCAGAAGGCAGAGGAAGAAGAAGGCAGAGGTAGTGTCGGCTGCTTCCTTGCCGGTGGAAGAGGAGGGAGGAGGAGGAGGAGGAGGAGGAGGAGGAGGAGGGAGGAGTTAAAGATATACACTAAAGCAGTAATGCTTTAAGAATTAAAAAAAAAAAATATGCAAAGATAATTATGACACTTCTCAATTTTTATGTTATAACAAATATCATATCCCCCCTGAGGGAGGAAAGAAGGAATACTTCCTCCATGTTCCCCTGCGTGTCGTAAAGCTTGACTAAATATAATCTCCCCTCACTTTTTTCTTTAAAGCTGCTTCCTTATAGCGGCATTTAAAGGCTCATTAATCGAATTTAATTCATTTATCTTCCTTTACATCAGGTGAATTAATATCCCGTAGGTCAGGGGTCGGCAACCTTTTGCTAACTATGTGCCGACTTAGGGTTTTAAATCATTCAGTGTGCCAACAGCATACGTATTTTTTAAACAAGTCAATGTCAATATACCTGTTATGCAATATAATTTATATAGTAATATATACAATAATATGTAAACCACATTAAAAGAAATGCGGCTGAGTGCCATTGGAAATTGCTTGGAGTGCCAAGTGTGGCACGCGTGCCGTAGGTTGCCGACCCCTGCGGTTGGTGATTCATTCATAAAATTCATTACCAATTGGTAATTTCAAAGTAATATTTTACACATTTATCCATATATTAATTAATTAATTTATTTGTTTATCTTTTCATCTCATAAATGCAGATTTATCTGTATTTTGTATGGTGTTGTGTATTATATAATAATAATAATAATAATAATAATAATAATAATAATAATAATAATAATAATAATAATAATAATAATAATAATAATAATAATAATAATAATAATAATAATAATAATAATAATAATAATAATAAACCTTTATTTCCATTACAATACAATGGATATTCGTCAGCCGGGGTAAGCCCCAACCCCCCACTGTGGTGTCCAACCACAGCAGTTCCTGCCAGTAAACAGCTTAAACTCTCGGTCTTGGACGGGAACCGATCTTTCGACCATGTGAATATTGAATTAATCCATGTATTAAGGTTGATATCCAGTATAATCAACAGTGTGTGTGTGTGTGTGTGTGTGCATATATATATATATATATATATATATATATATATATATATATATATATATATATATATATATATATATATATATATATATATATATATATATATATATATATATATATATATATATAT
>JAXCGZ010023503.1:0-37327 GCA_037179515.1 Halocaridina rubra
TTACCTGACCTTTTTAAACTAGTCTTATAATGGTTGAAAAGTTGTATACTGTACGTCATTTTCTGGGTTTATATTTTATATTTACTCATACCAGCCTTTTTATGCATATTAGTGTCCCCCTGTGATCTTTTTTATAAGCAATCTTTTATGGGTTCATAGTGTTCTTGTTGACAAGATATTATTAATTTATGTTTATGGCTCTGTGTTCTCTAAGTATGATATTTTAGCATAGTTTGTGCTGAAAATGCTGTGCTGCTTACCAAGTGTCCTTATTTGTCAATTCAGCGTATGGAAATATTTTCTATTTTCAAGTAGATTTTACCTTCATCATAAGTTTTTTCATTTAATATCTTGTTGATTGGATAGTTGTTTATGAGACTAGTGTAGTAAATTAAATCACGTGCTCAAAACAACCAACTGGAGGATGTGCAGTATCTAAAATAATACCGCTGGTAGATATTGCCTATTTTATCCTGAATGAATATCATTGCAAACCGGTATGTCCTTTCTCAAGTTTCTCATTAAGAAATTGAATGATTTTCTCATGATTTCTCCCACATTATTATGTCCCTCAACAAGGGCTTTTATTTATAGAAATTAATTTTTTTATATCATTTGGTTGTAGAAGCTTGAATTATTCCATTGTTAAAGAGGTTGCCTCTTTTTATGAGCATCCTCCCTTATATGAGAAATTCTACAAAAAGTCTTCTGTATTATGTAGAGATAAGTAGAGAAATTATAATCATTAAAGGTTTGGCTGTAGAATCCTAAGTTATTCGCTTGTTATAAGTTTTATATACGTCCTTACATATGCCAACCCATGTTGTAGTATCTCTTTTAGAGACATGTTCAAGCCCTCTTATTTTTCGTATGTACTCTTGCGTGTCCATTCTTACCAGTTGTTTTGGATATTACAATTGCCTGCCTTTGGATTGCATGCTTATCAGCCATCCTTTTTATATTCCTTGTTTTGTGAGTAGAGCAAGTTAGGTTATCCCATTCAGTTTGAAAAGTAAGAACACTTTTAGATTTTGTTACTGCACCATGACTATTATTCTTATTATAAGTATTATTATTATTTTTTTTAATTATTTTCCAGCCTTCTCCCACTTGCTAGTTTTATGCTTATTCCATACCTCACATTTATGTCAATATTACAGAAAAAAAAACTTGATGAAGAACGAAGTGACCTAGATTCCATGATTGAGGCCGAGCAAGAAGAGGTAATGACCCAAAATCCTAGCTGACGAGAGTTCATTCATAAAGTGTTCTATATATGCTGCATATAATCACTTTAGTTTTTTTAAGAAATTTAATTGATGTTTACTTGGAGTGTTTTTATGATGCCATATACAGAAGCTTTTCATTGATTTTCGGCTATAAATTGGTGTTTTATTGTGTTTAGTATATGCAATAATATCTAACTAGTGCTTTTTCTGTGGATACAATGACTAATATTTTAACTTGCTGGAAAATGGTGTGCTACACTAAGTAGTTGGAAAACATAACTCCTTGTAAAATATCTTGTATCCTGTATATGCATGATTACTGCAGAATATTGCAAGACTTCTTTTATTTTTTCTTCCTGCTAAGCACTGGATAAAAGAAAGTGAGGATGGGCATTTTATGTATGATTGTGTTTTTTCATTTATTTTTGTTAATTTCTGAATATGGCTCAGTTTGATGCATGAGTAACCATGAATATTGATATACAGTACATTTGATTTTTTTTTTTCCCACAATTGTCCTGCATATACATATTGGTACGAGTATGCGGGAGACTTGAAGGAACAAGTTTAGTCATATATATATATATAATATATATATATATATATATATATATATATATATATATATATATATATATATATATATATATATATATATATATATATATATATATATATATTTCTTTTGCTTTGAATAGATTGGCTAACATGCATTGTGAACGTACAGTAGGCTCCACAACTTCTTAGAAATGTGTTCCCCAAATTCATGCCGTATCCTGCAGAAATCAGTTGGGTGGCCACAACTTATGCAACAGTTCTTCATCATTCACAACCCAACCTCACTACTCCCTTCAGGTGTTTAGTGACGTAAAATAGAGCTCTTCTGGAAGGATAGGATTGCCACCTCTTCACACATTTATCCCTTGTGGTCTGCTGCTATGATGTGCAGAGAATGTGTGAGAGATTAAAATATTTATCTGCTTTCACCTTATTACTCTTGTACGACAGAATTTAGCTTTGTATTACCAGAATTTGTTAGGGGTTTAGTAGGGAACGTTTTTGTTTGTTTCTCTTGCATAACGTATATAATGAAAGAGGTAAAACTATTTTGAAAGAAAGAAAGAATAACAAGTTTCTTTTTTATTTATTGACTCATTGAGCCTGTTAAAAAGTATATTTGATTTCACTTAAATAAAAAAATTTTCAGTTCTTGCTCGTAAGAGAGTTAAGTGCCTTACTGTAAGTAAAGTTATCGTCACAATGCCATAGATGATAATGCATTTGATAGGTTTTCAGATACCTCCTTCTGACAGCCTTGTCAAACTGTTATTTCTAATTTTGAATAAGTAATATTTGTAGCAATCAATTTAGAGATTGTGGATTCAATGCAGTATAGCCAATGCTTTTAAAGAGAGCTATAAATGTACTCTTGGCATAGTGGGCATGAATTACACGTATTTTGAAGAGTATATAAGGAAGGTTTGAATTTAATGTTTGTATGTATGTCCTGAAGTTTGGTTAATTTGTGTGTAGGGTGATTAAAAAATTAATCAATTTCGCAGATGCTGAGCAAAATATGAATTTTCAGTGCTTATTCATATATTCGCTAGGTGTTTCAGTTTATTGAAAGGAGAATGGCTAGATATTTCTGAGTGATGCTTTCGTTTGTGCAAGACATCCAAGTGGATTCTCTTTTAAGTCTGTTCTCACTCCTTAGAGACGAGTGCAGTGTACTGTTACTTATTTTTTTGTGCTAAACAGGTCGCGAAATTACGTAGCCAAGTTGAAGAACAGGAAACCAGCCTGAAAGCGCAAGAGGATGAGGTTATGTCCAAGAGGCAAGAACTTACGGATTTAAAAAATCAGGAGAACCAGTTGGAAGAATCTGTTGCATCCATGAAGAAAAGAATAGACCAGCTGGGGATTACTCAACAAGAGACACAGCTCCACATATCGCAGGTGAGGCATTATCTTTCTGTTCGCCAGTCGATTTCTAAAATTCAGACTATGTTACATTGTAGTGATGTTTTGTTTGAAGCAGGTTCAAAGATGATCACTATCAAAGGGCCAACACTCTGGAATAATATTCCAGAGCATCTTAAAAATGCATCCTCCTTCACAGCTTTCAAAGGCAAACTATATAGTTTTCTTTTGGACAAATAGTTGCTGCTCATTAAGAACTAATTATTCTCATTGTAAGGAAACAAATATGGAAATGATGCCAATAATAACGATCCTGTATCTAGTGGCATACTTACTACTTTATTATTAACATTATTGTTAACATTTTTATTACAGCATTATTATTTTCTATGAAAGCTACATTTAATTTAACTATATGTCTAACCCTCTTATTTATTAGTTTAATTACATGTCTACTTATAAGTTACTATTAATGTTGAATAACCATTGTACAAAATGGAAATAAATGTTTTGATTTGATTGATTGCATTGCCAACGTAATACCCGAGTTGGAGGTCGATATAAAATGTTTATGTTTGTTTATTAAAAAGCTTATTTGCAAGGACGGTTAGACAGAATGGATATATTTACAGAGTAGAATACTATATTTGAATAAATATTATCTCATTTTGGTCACAATGAAGTAACTAATAACATAGTCGCTGAATTATTAATATGTACAGAATTTGTAGCTATTGGCTTCAATTTGTCTTGGAGCATGAGTTTTGCCCTTGCAACATTTTTCCGTTGCCAACAGCGCTAGCATCCCAGTGAGATGCCCTGTCTTGTATGTCATCCTCCTTCTGCTATGAGCGACCATTGCAATCAGCTGTCTGTAAGTTATCTAACAGTCATTCTTCAAGATTTCCACGATGTCTGCAAAAAATCATCCTTGTCTCTTCCTAACACTGCCAAGAATGAGAGAAGGCCATCAATCTTCATATGAAAATGAATGTTAGTAGACAGTATGAAGGAGGAAAAAAGTTAGGTTATAGCATGTGATTTCAAGCTAATGATACACTACCGTGTCAGTAAGATTAAAAGATAGACTGAATTATTGAATCTGTGAAAGGTGCAGCACTCCTGCAGGCGACTGTAATCACGAAGCAATGAACTGGGACCTTCCAAGCAATGTAAACTGTTGCATTTTTGTCAGGAAGATCACATACAGAAATGCACACCTTTGAGCCTTTTTGCAGTACAGACAAAAGCTAAAAGTCTGTTCCATACTTTGAAAGAGCTGATATGGGAAGACTACTCTCAAGAACTATGGCGACTACTGGCTGGTTCAAATGATTCCAGAAGAGATTCAGAATGCCTATGTTTGAGTGACTGTGGAAATAGTGAATACGGACGAGGAAGAAGCTCAAAGATTTCTGGACAGTTAATGTGATATTATTTATGGTTGAAGGGTATAAAACAGTAGATTTTTAATATAGATGAGATGATATTATTTGGATGTGAATTCTAGGACGTACTTTTATCCAGAAAGAAGCCAAAAGCTTTCCTAGATTAAAGCTGCTTAAGGATAGTCTAACTTTCCTGCAGGTTTGAAGCTCAAATCTTTCCTTGTCTATCATTCTGGAAATCTGTGGATCTTCAACAAGAAGCTCAACTGCTGTTATCATCCCAAAGCGTGGATAATGCTGGCTTTTTTCGAAGGCTGGTCTCTAAACTTTCATTCCTCAAGTTCGGAAATACTGTTTGGAGAGAAATTCCCCTCAAACTATTAATGATCTTTAATTATGCACATGGACTTGCATCTCATCCGGCAGAGATCTCCAGCCCTAATGTTAATGGTGTGTATGTGTGCGCATTTTTTTTTCCCACCCCAAATATATCACTCATCCAACTATGGATCAGTGTTCGATTGTTTCATTCAAAGCCAACTATCTTTGCTTGCCTTCGCCCAAGCCATAACAACTACAGTTGCCAGTCCATAACTTATTGCAATACTTTTGGAAAAAATAGAGCGTTTTACTTCTTATTAGAAACATCGCAATGGTACGAGGAGGCTGTGATGAAAAAGTGCCTGAATGACATCTGAAAATATATGTTAAGTTCTTTGTTAATACTTTTGATGGATTCAACAGTGAACATGACCAGGAAGTTATTCATGAAAAAAAAAATTGAGAAATTTACTAAAGAACTGTCACTGTAACGTGAAGTAGATGTTAGGAATTGCTTGAACATATAGTTCGAGAACGAATGAAGAAATTTTCTCTGAAAGGAGAAAGAGGAGGTACAAGGAAGAAAATTCACTGTGAAAGCTTATCAGAAGGCTGTTTGCTACTGAATAGAGCTCAAACCCATTTTGAGAGTCAGTTACTCTAAACCTTGAAAGGTTTGCATGTGTTGAAGTAGGAGTAAAAAATGATTTTCTATCGTTCCTCGTGAAGAATCATAACGAGAAAAAGAAGTGAGCCATTCCTACTACGCTCATCATTCTCATGAAAAAATCCACTCCTCTGGCTACCCCAAAAGCTTGCCATAATAAAGAAGACATCACTAATTCTCAGTCAAACACACGCTGTAAGAAGTTTCATACAAGTGTATATTTTACGCTGAAAATTTTTTTTTATGATATTGTTCTTGCATGCTTCTTTGTATTATTGTAAATAATTTTATTTTAACTAATTATATTTTTTGTGCATTTGTCTCTTTCGCTAGTAATAAATCAATTGTAATATGCATTATTTTATTTCAAGCTATCAAAGATAGAAAAAGAGAAATAGAATGTTATAAAAGATAAAAATGAGCAATGAAACAGTAAAATTTGCCGACATGAAATGAAATCATGTCTGATAAAAGAATAAGAATGTATTAAAGTGAATTATAAAAAGAATGAAATAAAAATATTAAAAGTTTATTAAAAATTAAATTAAATTAAATTAAATTAAATTAAATTACATTAAAGGAAATTAAATCTAAAGGAATAAAAGAATAAGAAAAACCCTATCAAGAAGAAAAGAAATAGAAAAAAACATACAAAAATTACAACTTAAATCTTGTCAGAAGAAAAAAATAATATTAGTGTAAACATTGAACCAAAGAAACAATCTCAGTGAGAGAGATAACCCTGAGAACTTATGAATTTAGAGATAATAATTTTGAAAAAAGAAAGATTGGTGGCCTGAACGAATGGTACACGATTCTTTTCGTTCGTATCGTGACATTTGAGGATAAAATAATGAACAATTAAGACGACATTTTCGTATCTTTCGAAAGAGATCAGTGCCTTCGGCTGTTCTGAGTGCTGCATTTGATCAGGACATAAATGTTTCTTAGCCAGGCACAGTCGGCCAATACATGTATAGAGTGTAAGATGTCTTATTTTTGTAGATTATTATTACACTGTATAACATTATTTACCTAAGTAAATGTTTATAAATAGGCGATATTGTGATTACACTTACGACCGATTCACGTTACAGCTGGTTGGTCGGACCAATTGCTATCAGAGTCGACAACTACCTGTACTAGACTTATGGAAATAACCTAACCAGAATAATAAATAGAAAATATATAAAGTCACCCCGCATCTGACATGAACTAGTGCAGTTCTAATTATATACAAATTGAAATATTAAAAAAAAAATTTTTTGCATATGCTGTATAATAAATTTACATCATTTTTAAGTCATATTGTTGATGTTCTTCTTAGTTCATTATTGTTGTAATACAATTATAAAAATATAAAACATCCTACAATCTGTATTATGTATTGGCTAGTCATGCTTGGCTGGGTAGCCTGATCAAGACACCATTATAAGGTTGCATAGAAGGTTAACTATCTTTTCTCGATCAATGTAATGATTTTGTGATGCTCTGATGCGTAAATCAATTCCAGAATTTATTCCAGGCCGTTAACATACTCATGAAAGACTAGGATCATTATTTTCTCTATAAATTTTTTTCAGGCCCGAATAAAGATATCAGAGCTTCAGGATCAAGAGAGGCACATGACAGAAGTATTAATAGCGTACGATTCAGCCATCTCATCGGGCGATGCGTCTTCGTTATCGGAATCATCTCTGAGAGAAGTCACTCCAACTTTTCAGGACCCAACCTATCTCCAGATTGGATCACCCACTCCAAGTCCAAAGGTAATTTGAGAAGGGTTTATTTAGCTTTTAATATGGTAAGTGTTGATAAGGAGTCGTGAATATCAAGTGCTTCAAATTACATAGGCTACTTCAGTTCCAAATGTACTCACGAACACTTGCTATTAGATCTAAGACATCAATGAGATGTTGTTGCCTTATTCTCAGTTTTGAGAATTATTGTTATTACTTAATTATATTAATTATTGTTATTACTTAATATAGCATAAGCCTGAAATATATGTGCAAAATAGTGTTCATATATAAATTCCCTGTCCAGTGGACATCTTTACTCCAGGAAATGATAGAGAGACGTGTGTGTGAGACACTGGGATGGGTAAAGAAAATTGTCCTCATCAACCTGAGCGCCAAAAAAACTTTTAAGAAGGAAAAAATAAAGTAGCAGAATAAATGCAAGGCAGAAATAAGATAATGATAAACATTAAGAAAAGTTCAGGCTGCAAGAATAGACTTCACTCCTATAAAAGCAATCAGCGACTTTTTTTTCTTTTTTCCAGGAACCTGTACCAGAGCCATTATCCCCTCAGCAGAATGGTTTGCCAGCACAAGAGACCACTAGTGAGTTTTCAGAGATGCTGAGATTTGTTAGATGTCATTCTTTTGTTTGTGAACAAAACTTTAATGATTCTGTAATACGTTCAAGTTTCTCTCTTATATTTTTACATGTATATCGTTTTGTTTCAGATACTCCAAAAGCCAAAGACACTTCATTTGTGGGTGGACACGATCCATTTGCATCGGCATTTGGCAATCAGCAAAATAATGTAAGAAAAAGAGTTTCTGATATTTAGTTGTTGTTGTTGTTTACTCTTTGATGGCTTGGATCAGTTGTCGGATTAATCCCACTGACAAGTTAAAAATCCTACCTGGAAGTGAAAACGATTTCTGGGCAGTGACCTTAATAAGTCTTTGAAAAATATCTTCCAAAAGAACCCAACAATATACAGTAGCTGTTAATGACAATGCATTATAGATTAGATAACAGCCCTTTAAAATCTCGCATTTATAAACTGATATAGACTTGCTCAAGTATTTATATACATTATTTAATTGTTAACTGGTATACAGGACTAAAATACAGTATTCAAGATATGTCTTTAGAGAATGCAAATGCCAAGGATACTTGTTTTACATTGTATAGAACAGGCAGAAGTACGTGTTTGCGAACATGTAAAAGTAATGGCTGTGTTCATGAAAGGTATAGCTTTCATTTGGCTGTGGCCACTTTTTTAGTGATAAAAACAGCTGATATTAAAAAAGAAAAAGAGTAGTGTTGCCCCGCCTCTAGATTTTGCAGATGGTGCTGTATATGAAATGTCAATAAAGGTATTGTGTTCAATTTAATTTTCCAGGTGGACGTATTTGGTTCTTGGGACCAGAATCCATCGAATCCCGTGAGCAACCCAGCCCCTGCAAGTGGTGATCCATTCGGAGGGGATGCCTTCGCTTCACAAACTAAGGTACCTTAGTATGTTTTCTTCTAATCGCCAACTTCTAGTTGAATATGTTATCACTTACATACTTAGTAGCTTATGTGCTCAAGTCCGTCATATTGGAATACCGTATAATTAGAATTATTATGTTGCTTTCATAATTTGTATTTTTCATAGTTTAATTAATTGTTAAGCCCTAGAGGGATCCTTAGAAGTGGCTTTTCTTTCCTGATCCTGTTTAAGTAATTACTTCTCAAGATATGTATGGATAGCTATGCTTGCCTTTCAGAAACTCAGTCTTGAGAGTAGATGGAAACCATCTTACAGTTCTATACTATCCCAAGCAAAATCATCCTTCATGTGAGGGAACATTATTGCTTTCCATATTTATTAAGTTATTTTTTCTGTAATGATTGGTGACGTGTTACATTTGGTGATCGTGCTTTAAATGCTTCAATTTTAAACTATTTCAGACTTCGTTATTTCCTCTACTGATAAAATATGCCATCATATTCCGTACAGGAAGCCCTGAGCAGATATTTTCAACACAGTGCCATGTAAACATTGAATAATTTACATTGTACTAACAGTTTTAAGGCCCCATGTTTTATTCCTCCCTTAATATTGTTTTCCTCATTGCCATACCTTGAATGCATAACACTTGAAACTTTTTGTGTTAATAATAATTCTCATAACATAGCTTGAACCTACAACTCATCACTTGCGATGTGAAGTGCTTCATTTTGCAAATTTTAATACCCTGAGACTAGGGTGTCCTGCAGTATTTTAATACCTGAATTCAAGATTTAGTTTTTTAAGAGTGAAATGCAATATTTCTATCAGAAATTTGTAATATTTTTTTTTACTAATGAAAATGAAGCAGTACATTTGAACTGCAGCATTTTATCAGCGGAATATTGAATGTACTGTATGAAGGATGTATCAAGTAGTATTGAGATTAGGTAAATTTCATTTTTTAATTTAATATATCTAGCCAAAACACGAACATTAATAATTTATGAGGTCAATATATCGTTGAATAATATTAGATGGGGAAAACTTCAGAATTATTTTAAAGTTTGTTCTAATTTTGTGGTATAATTTTTAAATATGAAGGTCTTGGAGAGAGAGAGAGATAGATTTAGGACAGTTAAAAGCGTCTTAAATGAATTCATTGTTTTTATTATCTCAGGGTGCCAATGATCCCTTTGGAAGTGAACCATTCACTGCTGGAGGTGGTGGTCCTCCACCTAGACCTGAAAGCCCTACCCCTGCCCTACCCCCAAAGAAGGCCAAGCAACCTCCTCCAAGACCTGCTCCCCCCAAGACCCGACCTGCAAAACCTCCACCACCTCAGATCAATTCTAACAACAACCCTAGCAAAAATATAAACACAAACTCCAATGCCAACACAAACACCAACCCCAGCACGGGAGATCCTTTCGGTGGTGGCTGGGGAGACAGTAAAGTGGCAAACACAAACAACGGAGGTTTCGCTGACTTTGCAAACTTTGCTGACTTCGATACCAAGGTATTTCATCTTTATAAAATTTTTCTCTGATAATTAACTTATCACTGCCTTCGTTGATTGGTAACAAATTAAGGCATAGATATATATATATATAGAACTTCTTACAGAACTCAAAGAATTCAATAGTTGTAATTTCATTTGATAAGCAAGTAGTTATGTTGTTTTAGAATGATCTCTAACTTTTCTTAGTAGTTTTTTGTACCAGTTAAGGTATAAAAAATATTTCATATGGTACATATGTAATATTTTAATATTTAATATTTCGCTTTGTGCTGTAATGTAGTTTTAACAGACAACCATATTTTATGCTTCATTAGTAGTAATGTAGGTTAGTATAAATTTTTTTTTTTTCGTAGTGAGATTACTTCGTATAGTAGGCACATAGGTTACAGTTCAGCAACAGCTGTTTATATGCTTCATAGCACTGTATGATCCTTTCAGTCTGAATATCTTCATGAACAGTACTACTGTAGGGAAAAAATAATAATAGCAAATATACAATTGCAAGTCTGTGGAGTCATACTTTCCCTTGCCTTTTATACCATTTGTACTCTGCATGAGGGTGGAGAAACAAGTTTATCTACTTTGAAAACTATTTCCTTTCTCGAAACTCAAATCTCAGGTCCTTGTAAGTTCTGTATTCTCTTGGCAGGTAAAGGAAGCTCATTTTTATGGAATATTTCCCTTCTATAGAAGCTAATTAGGTTTAATTACTGGGGAAAGTTGGAAAATACTTCACAGTAGGTTTTTGCTATTTTAAAAACTATATTTGAAGACCATTTCTGGTAAAGTTTTCATAGAGTAACATTATGGATTAGATTACATTTTTTAGTTTAAATTTTTTGTTTTAATTATTATTATTAGAAAGAGGCCTGATAATGCGTGTTTAAGAAGAAAATTATTAAGGTACTGATAGATTTTGAAAAAGAGATTGGTACGTAAGTAGCGTATTGGAATTAAAACACATTAAAAGTTTTTCCTTGTGAAGCTGAAGATTGCATTTCATCCTCTCTCTCCATCCCTGTTATAGCGAATCTCTCGTGGGGCAAGATATTCCTAGAAATTTCAAAAACTAGGTACTGTAAAAACTAGTTTCTTTAAGGATAAAAATGCTTCTCTAGATAACTATTGCACTATTTTTTTTATATATCATAATTTTTGTAGATTTTATATTTTATATTATACATTATATCTCCTCTTGACTTGCACAATATGGTAATTTTTTCTTAAAACCTCGGAATGTGGAGTCTTTATTCAAATTAATTAAGTTCTGTTGACATGTATTTTTCCTTTTTGTCAGTACTATCATTTTATGAAGTGCAATGCTGATATATTCTAAAATACGTTTGTAGCTACTTTTAATTCGCTTTTTCTCAAGTTTTAGGTATACATATATTACATATTGAATTTATGGCCAATTTCATTTACCTTCAACGTTTTTTTTCACTGCATCTGATGTACAGTATAGCATTTAAATTTCCTTCTGCCAAAAGTATTAATTTACCAGAGCATTTTTTGTATATCTATATTCTTATGCTTATCTAAGGCCACTTTTAGCTAAGAGTCACTAAAAAGAATTGCCGTTTCACGTAAACAAAAGTATTACTTTACATTCCTGGAACAGCCTTTTATTCTGGTATCAAAAAAGCTTTGTGAGGAAGGCCAGCTTCCTTCCCTTATTTTGTTTAGTTGCTGTCCTGCTGGCTTCAGTGGGATATTATGTTATTTTGTGTATATAAAAGAAATGTTTTTTGCACAGAGAATACCGTTATAAACGAGGTAGCCTATTGAAAAGAAACATACACAGAACACTCTCCAATATGATAATTTAAGGATCATACAGTTGCCTTGATGCATATGAGACATACTGCTTTACCATTATATATATATATATATATATATATATATATATATATATATATATATATATATATATATATATATATATATATATATATATATATATATATATATATATATATATACACACAGTTTAAACTTTCCCCATATGTAAGGAATCAAAGCCAGGGCATATGACATCCTTTGATGTTGAAGGCCAAGGTTTGATGCTTCACCCCTATGGGTGATTTCATATACAGTATTTAAATAGTTACGAATACAGTATGATACTGCTTGAGTATTACTCGTACTGATATTCTTTAGTTTGTTATAATTTTAAATTTTGATTTAGTAATCTTGCATGTTCTTTTATTGTTGATATATGTAGCCTTCTTTCACAAAAATATTGCTTTTTCATATTGTGTTGTAGCCATTATTTTTTTAAAATTACTCGCTATTTTACATTTAACTAAATATTCAGCATGTTTACATGGGAGCCATAGTATAGGGTAGGGTTACAATGATAGTTTCATTATGGCTTTAAAGCAAATTAAAGTGGCAGGTTCTACAGGTATGTTTAAAAAAGTAGTAATTTATGGGTTGCATACTCAAACTTTACATTACTACCTAATGTGAAAAGTACAAAAGTTTTAATGCACTATATATATATATATATATATATATATATATATATATATATATATATATATATATATATATATATATATATATATATATATATAAGGGGGGGGGGGCTGTCAGACAGATACAACAAAGTGGTGGTTCAGTTCCAGAATAGTAAATAGATGTTTTGGGATTTTGAAAACTTTGCAGAACACATTATGTATAGATTATAAATGTAAGCGCAAATTTAGCATTTAGCTCTAAAATAATTTTCTTGCATTAAGGCTTTGTATACGTGTTGATCACATCTTAGTTTTTGTGATAAAAATAAATTTAATATGTCTTTTTCTCTGATCATTTGAACTCACTCATTGAAGAGTGTTATCCTGCTTGGTGTAGCATGATATGTAAATGATATTTTATGTAGAGTAGCTAAAAAAAATTTTTCTTTTTACTTTTATCCTGTTGACATAAATATATGTTTTCATTTACATTCTGGATGTTTGTAGTAAGTTAGAGAAAATAGTTTCCTTCTGAAATGAACAAGAACTCAGCTGTAAGTAGCTTATTTGTATTAAGATGTGGCTTTCAAGTTTCTTAACATTACATTTCAAGATATACCAAAGTACTAAATTCAAATTTTATCAGATGGTTTATAATCTAGAAATGCGCTGAGTACTATATCATTTGTAAAGTAATCGAGAGTATTGTACTGTTTACTTATGTGAAACTTGGCAGCAAGTTGGATATATAGGCTGTACCTCTTGATAGAATGGAGTTTTTTTTGTTATGCACTTCCAGATATTAAGTTATCATCATTGTTTGCATGTAGGGGATAACGAGGAGTAGCTGTAATGTCAAGAATATTGGTAAAACATAACGAGAATATGGCTTTTTCATTCTCCCTTCTTTTTCCATAAGTTTCATTTTCATATATTGAGTCATTTCTATCTCTCTTAATAATTCTTATAGATGAATTCGTTCATTTATCATTTGAGTGTTAAAATTATATAAGTGAAATATATTTTCTCTAAGTTGTACTTTAACTTTTTCATAACTTTCTCATGAAACGACTTGTAGATATAAATCTGCATAGGTTATCATTATTATGTAGATTTTGTTACCATATTTTTGTTTTTCACTTTAGGTGCTCATAAAATACTATTTTTATATACATTACTTGTGGCGATTTTAGTATTGCATATTGCATAGCCTTTGGAAATATAGTGTTTGTTATGAGTTTTTTCCAATTGAGCTAAAAGGACATTTTTCAAGAGCACACTCATATTAAACCTATTTGGTCTTTTGTGAGTTACTGTACCTTAATACAAAAAGAGTAACTGAATGCCATCAAGTGTCTTAATGTACACTATTTACTGTATTTTTGAGTTTAAAGTAACTAGTGCTAGATTCCAGTTGTTAATAAGCTCTCCTCGTAATTTCCCTTTTGCAGTCTCTTATATTTTTAGTCCAAGTATGCACAATGTTGTGATTATTTTTTTATTCTTATTTTCAGTTTGAGTAGCATGTTGGTGTATGCAGAAGGGTCACTCGATGGGTGAGCCTGGCCAAATCCCCATATTTATATATATATATATTTTTTTTTTTTTACTGTTATAATTTTTGGTTAAGTACCATACTTTGTATCTTGGCTCTGGTCACTTAGGTTTTGTGATATTTTATGATTGATTTTTTCAAGTCTTTACTATGTGCAATACAGCTTTTTGCGATAGTCCTTTTGAAGTAAAGATTTTATACTGGGGGTATATTATTTTTAATTGTAACATATTCTGGATCTCAATAAATTGGTTCACCATTAATGTTAATACAAATTTAAGTGATAACAGTTTTCACATGTACAATACGTCATTATTTTTTTTTTTGTAAATGTTTTAAAGGAGTGAAATTAGGACACTGAATAGTAGGGGAATATATTCATTGATACAGAGACCACTGAATGGGAAAATGGACAGTACTACCCATTGGAACCGAGTAGGTTTTATAAGGATAGGTCTGTTACAAGATGCAGATTGGATTTTATAAAGGAAGGTATGTGTGCTTAATCTTGAGGAAGAAATATGTCAGAGAAGATTGCTCATGAATATTTCCCTTTTTATGGCGATAAATAAGATTTAGTACCTGTGAGGCTTCCACACGGCTGGCTGACAGGTAGTTGGTTGGTGGACATTATGCTGACAGACATTACACCAAAACGACATTTTCCTGAATTGACAAATTGTGGAACTGGACTTCAGCTGACAGTCATATAACCAGAGAAGAATGTTTTCCATCACCCATCCCACAGTTTGCTTTCTAGAATCAAAACTAATAATTGAGCAGTTTGCAGTAAGATCAGAATAAAATACGCTGAAGGAAAAGTACTAGATATTAAATGCAATACTGAACTCTGTGTTTGAAAAATATGACTAGAATTTTAAAACTTGAGAATAAATTCCCCATAATCTTATATAGTTTTACTTTTTACATTTCAGAAATTTTGATCCATAAAGAAACAAAAAGTCAAAGGTTACACGTACATTAGATCAAATTTGAGTTCAGTCTAGTATATCGGCAAATTATCTTTGAGGTGTTCTATCTGTGTGATGCTTGGAAAAAAAAAAAAAAAACACTGAGAGTGGAACAAAGACTGAATAGCTGCCTTTGGATGA
Organism: Halocaridina rubra; assembly: GCA_037179515.1. NCBI lineage: Eukaryota > Metazoa > Arthropoda > Malacostraca > Decapoda > Atyidae > Halocaridina > Halocaridina rubra. The sequence goes on from JAXCGZ010023503.1 coordinate 15,412, forward strand.
TAGAAAAGAATGAATCAAAACTGATGAATTCATTGGGTATATAATCCAAATATATCGGTTCACATTACTCACATCAGTATAATGCTCATGGTAGGATATGTTATCACAAAAAAACAATTACAGGATAGTTTGGGAGCTGAAGTAGTTATGGATACCACATTTCTATTTTATATTTTAAGAACTGCACAAATTTATTGCAATGTGCCCTTCACTTACGTTGTGTTGCTATGAAAGTTGGCTGGGTTTGCAACGATTGACGATAAGTATATTAAAGGGAATTATTCATATAACAAAGGGTAACTTTTTCAATAGCTATGTTTGGTGTGATATTCACAGAGTAAGGGTGTATGAATGTATATGAAAAATGAATGCCAGTAACTATTGAAAGACTCTTCAAGTGGAAAAGTTTCTGTAAAACCTCTAAAGTAGTAATGATAGAACTTTATTCATTGGTATGTAAATATCAGACTATCCTTTGAAACTCTGACCAGAGCCCATTTGTGTTTCTACCCTTTGTGAAAAGATTTAGTTTCTGGCACCTTATTACAGTATTCACTTTCATTTTCTCTTTATTTGGAATGTCTGTTACATTTTTCTTTCAGCTTAATTGCAGCCCTGCGGCGTTTGCAGAAAGTAACATGGGTTCCTTCCCCTCTTTTTCTCTTTTTTGCCTCTACAGCATTGATCCCCAACTCACCCCCTCTTCCCACATAGTGTCTAAAGGTAGCCAACACCAACATTGCATCGCCATGGGGAGACGAAGATAAATTAACTGCCACATCGCAAACCAACGAGGACCCCTTTGGATCCCCATTTTCAGCCATGAATGCAAACATCGGTAAAGGTGGCGAAGACTCTCCCTGGCTTCAAGATGCCTTTGGTTCCGAGAAGTTTGGAGATTCATCTGTCTCTTCTAAAGGTGATCCTTTCAGTGCAGCATCTGGAGAACCTGATCCATTTGGAGGGGATTATGATCCCTTTAAAGATCAAGGCTTTGCAGATGCTGATAAGTTCTCTTGGGATGATGAACCTGATCCCTTTACCACTCTGCCTGGAAATAAAAATAATTCAAGTGTCAGTGCATCAGAAAACGTCTTTAATAACTCTTCCGAAAAAAAGAATAACGACCCCTTCGCATTTAACATAAACGACGATGTGAACGCAAATGTTTTCTCAGGGGGGCTTTCCAGCACGGATGATCTAAGTGCAGGTTTTAATAGCGATAACAAAAACAAAGGAGGCAGCAACAGTAGGTCAAAGTCTGTGATAGGGGATCCATTTGCATCTCAAGTAAAAGCACCAATTCCTGTGCGATCCAAGACATCACTTGGTGCGCCCATAGGATCAGACTTTGATTTTGATCCCTTTTCAACTTCAAAATTAACCCCAGCTGATGCTATCATGAAGAGTAAAAGCAATGAAGACCTATTAAATGAAAATTTTAGTGGCGGAATATGGGGTACGAACAAAAGTAATGCAATGACTAACAGAACCAGTCCTTTTGGTAGTAGTAGTAATTTCAGTGAGCCTTTTAGTAAAGGCATCACACAGGGCTCATCTTATAACGTGAATGAAGATGAGCAGTTGGCATGGGCAGCCCAAGAGAGCCTTCGATTTGAAGATGCACGCAAACAGCAAGAAGAACAGGAACGTGCTGAACTGGAGTTTGCCTTGGCACTCTCTCGGTCCATTGCTCAGACGGGTGGCCAGTCCCAGTCCTCACGCTCGCCATCCACTGGCCTATGAACAAGTCATGTACATATTATGTTGGCTAAACTTATAAATATATATATATATAATAAAAGTGAATTGTTATGAATGTTGAAAGTTTAGCATAGCCTTGCTGTTTTTTGCAGTATTCTTCAATTTTGAACTGTAAATTATTTTACAGCCTTATATAAAGATAGAAAGAATCTGTCAGTGGAATTTTATACTTACTTTTAAAGTGATTTTCTTCTCTGAAAAATATATTGAAAATTGATGTTTAAAATTCATGTTCAAACAGCTAAGGAATATTGCAGTGGTTTATAGTATACCAAGTAATTTTATGTGAAATATTTTGACGAAAGTATTTAACAGTGTTATATTTGTAGGTTTTTCTGGGAACAAATGCTACTTAAAGAAAAAAAAAAGATGGTTTCAGATCAGATTATGTCTTCTGCAGATTTTAATCTATTGGCGAAGGTATTTTGAGGGAATCAAGCCTTAATTATTCTGTTTACACTTCTAAAGAATGTGCTTGGTATTTTATGTTATACTTCTGAAGACTGAATGGAATTTTTAAGTGAATACAAGCATGTGTTCTCTATCAGCGTTGTAAAGAGGTCTGGTTTGATGCAGAATGAATTTAACCTCCCTGCTGAAAATAGTCATCAGATTATGAAGACATGATACACTTTCTTATTTTCAGTTTTCAGGTTTAGTCGTTTTGCATTTCATTTTCTCATAACACGATATAGTTTTCCTCCAAAATGACCTGGAACGAATATGGATTTCATGAAAGCTCGTAAGATTCTGGTATATATTATGGATTCACTTTTGAGTACATTTTTCAGCTCCAGTTGTGATGTATTTTCTTTGAAAAGAAATATTGAGTTTTTAAGATGGTTGGGAAAGATTTATGACATCACACACAGATTCAGATTGCAGTAATGTCATCCACTTTTATTGTATAAAAGATTAGACAATATTGTTAAGTATACCCCTTTTCAGTCAGTGTACATATATTTTGATTACTGGGATGATGTAATAATATTTTTTTCCTGTAATATTGCAGTAGTTTATAGAGCATCACTTGGAAACTGCTAATTTTGAAGATGATATTTCTTGATATTACTTAAAACATTTTTTTTAAGACGGGAAACGTTGTTATTCATCCGATTATGCATGGTTCATTATGTAATCAAAGTGTTTCATTTGAATAATGCTAATTGAATGGCAAAAAAAAAAAACTCACGTCACATGAAAAAAGACCTTATAAGTTCTCACTTTGATATTCTGCTTTGCAAGATTTCTCTTCTTGGTATGAGATAGGTTCATATATTTTATGAGTTATTATACTTTTACCATTAGAAGTCTGAAACTGACCATTCCTCCTGACTCCCAAAGGATATATATATTCAGAAAAGTTTTAAATATATTTTTGTAAGAATGATAATATGTAACATTTAACGGTTGGTGCCCCACTCCCCTTTTTCTTTTTAATATATGGTACAGATATTAGGACTTAAGGGTTGTTTTTTCAGTATTTAGTTTTCTGTATATGTTTGAGATTGTGTGAGTAAATATAAAGGCTATTTTTTCCTATATAAAGGGTACAAGTATAAGGCCTCATTACTCTTCGAGAAGAAAAACTTTATATATTTTCATGCAATGGTATAATGTATTGAGCTGATAATGCCACTAAAACTGTAAGAATTATGTATCGGAAAGTATTTTATTCCATTTCAGAGTGTTTATTTTTAATGTCATCTCTATGTATTTTTAGGAAACTAAGTTTAAATTTACTTGTTTGTGGTTGTCATTTCGTGGTAGATATAAATTGTAAGACCATTTCAAAGAAGTGACATAGTCACCAGGGTTTGTTTAAATATGAAGACGTTTAAGAAGTATCATCATTAATTCCTTGTGTAACGGTTTTGCTCTTTGATACAGATTATTGAATTGTAGTTTTTTTTATGGTGGTGTACTAAACTGTCATGTCTTTATGTTTAAACAGGTCCTCTGATATTCACCATTTGTAATTCTTTTGGAAGACAGTGGAAATAGTGCTTTGCCAAACTGTGTTCGCTATTCTTTCTTACTTCGTTAAATAAATTGAGGATTTTGTTCCAAGCACATTTTAGATGCTTAGGTCAGGTATTATTACTGTGACAGTTATATAAAGTCGTTTGTTGTTTTCCCACACCACACACGCAAAATTAATTATGGTTTATGTTTGCTTAAAAATTCATATTTATATTCTACTTGTAATTGGCAAATAATGATGAAGATCATAATTTGGGAGTGCTGAGTATTGATGCTAGGTTGTTTGTTAATGACCATCTACGACAGAATTTCTCTGCTTTATAGTTAAATTTTCGCTTGTTAAGTGACAAGAAGTAATAATCAGCTTGCCTTGTTCCTTATCCCTATTAAGGTGCATCTTAGAACGTACACATCCTCATTGGCAGTATTCATTTTTAGTTTTTATTCAACAGTGACTAATAAGTGGCTACTGCTTAAAAGCAAAATGGAATATCAAGTCTTCATTTGCTATATTTTGCCCATTCTTACTGATTTTCTTTCATGTTTGTAGAGGCCAAATGTGAAATTCCAGCTGGGGTAAAGATTTCAGTCTTAATTTTATCTATAATACTTTCTGTAATATTGGAAAACTGCACTTCATTTTTTAGGTACTTATTAAATGGGTATTGAAGAGGGTAGCAGTGTGTTTATGGAGAAGCAAATTTTTCTTTTATTATTATTGATTTGAAAAAGCTGTCATTTTTGCACTGCAGCTAGTTTGCTTTCAAAATTAACTTAAAAAATGCTACGAGTGCATATAAACACATTAATAATAGCTTACATATAAAAGCTAATAAATTCATTCAACAGGTGCTGGAAGAATAGGTCTTGCATAATTTTTGTCTTCCCTGCTCAGATTTCACAGTTCAGAGGAAATTGGGTGTGTCAGGCTATGTATTTTTCAACAAATGTTTTGAGGGAAGGTTCCTTGTTAGGCATGTTATTTGTTTCCCCTCCCCTGCTTCTCCAAGTGTTATTGTTAAATACTTTGCATGTGTGTTTGGCTTTATAATTGTATGGATACACTTTTTCTTAATTTACTAATTGAAAATATGAATGATTAGTGACAATCACATTCTGTGCTTTTGTCCGTTTTGTAGCCAGCATGTACAAATATAAACACAACTGTGCTGTTAACTTTTGGTAAATACTCACTGCATTCATACTCTTTATTTTTGTGCAATCTTAGTGTCTTATTTAATTAGGATTGCATTACATACTTTTCATCTTATAAGGTAGTTGTCCCCCAATGAATAGAACTGGTTTTCCTGTATAACATTCCTACCATAGGACTTTTACTTGCCACTGAAGTCTGTGGGGGAGTATTAATTTATCATTTAAGTCTGTTGGTCCTGTTCGAATTATGTCAGAATAACTAATAGTTTAATTTGTTCCCATTAGTTGAAAAGGAGAAAAAATTCCAGCTAACTTTAGATACATCCTACACTACCCAAACAGCAGTCTAACGTCTGAGCAGCTTTTTCCAAATATCTGGCATTTTGTACCTTAGTGTAAATGCCTTATTATCTGCTGTCAGTAATCATTACCCTCTATGTCGTAATTGTCATTCTGACTAAGTATCCTATACTTGAGAAATATTGTAAGCTGTTCTACTAGATTAATGTGTTTTAAAATTATTTTAAATTTAGACAGCCTAATAATATATAATAATTTCTACAACTGTGTAATCCAACAAAGCCTATTTATTTATTTTTTAATATACCAGGCTTAATGTTTATTATTGTGTTTATATTTTCATAATGACTGTATGTGTAAAATTTAATGCATATATTCGGTACAGAAAAGCACAGTTTAAAAAATTACAGTTTAGTATTAATGTAAGCATCGAAGGAATTTAAGTTCATGCAAAACTGTGTCTCCATGTTCAAGAAGTATAGTAGGTCTCATCGAAGCAAGGGAAGAAATTTCAGTCTTCTTTAAATATCACTTGTAAACAGCATGGATAGGTTTATTATGCTGCATATAAAACTGGGAGATTGTCGTCTTCGGAAAAAGTTATAAGAAATAAAGCATGACATTATAATACTTCCCTTATTTAGAAATTCTTTAATAAGCTCATAGTTTTGTCACTGGTATAGTTCATTCGCCTATTAATCTCGGTAATTTTCTTATAAGTAGCAGTATTTTGTTACTTCCTTTTTTTTTAATTGTATATCTGAACTGCCATTGGATTTTTTTTTCATTTTTCGTGCAGCTGTCGTGTTTAGTCTTCCATATAGCTGTGTTTGTATTTGTAACATTTAATGGCTGATTCCCTTCCTTGTCTTTGGACAAAAAGTCACTACCTCGTACCCTGCTTATGTACCTTTTCATTTGTTTTAATTTTGTGGGTGACACTGATATTTTCAGAACGTTTTGGAAGAGTGATAGATGAACTAATGGTAGTTGATGGAAATTCTATATTTTGGATGTTATTAATACATGCACCACATTCTTAATGGGTTAGATGTTTTATGATTCAGAGCCTTCCATGGCCAATGCATAATGAGACGTTAGAAAACCATCTTAAATTGTTTATGCCTCTTGTTCTGCTATTTGCATTGCTGAATTTGTTTAAGCTCTGGATTTACTTTATGATAGCAGACCTTGTCTTTGCATTTCTTATTCTTTAGAAGTCAAAACCTGTTAGACTGTTGACCTAGGGGGCATCTCAACGTATCACCCATCCTAGTCATGATGTAAGGCTGGTACATTATCATCTATGAGGCGAGAGATAAGTAACGAGATAAATTTTCTCCAAGTGAAGATATAAAAAAGTATTTACATACAGTACGTGGTTTATTAAGACATGAAATGTTCTTTAACGATTAAAAGTAGACTTTCTTGTGATGCGATGAGAGGGTGGGGATGGAGACTGGGTGAAAATATTCACTGCCTGGCCTTGTTCGTGTTATTCGATATTTATAATCGAAAGAACTTTTCAACAACTTTTATGTTGTTCCATTAAAGATAGCATTTTTAGGAAAAAATATATTTAAAAAAATTTGCAATGTTGTTGCTTAAAGAATAATGACTGTAGTAAACAATGATAATTTGATCATTCTGCATGTTATAGTACATCCATTGGTGATATGTAATACACTCTGATCATTATGTTACAGATGATTTTTAAACTAAGTATCTATATTAAATGTAGAATTATATGTAAATTGTACAATGCCTTAAAAAAAAGGGTATGAGGAAGTTGTCTTGTAGTGTGTAAGAATCGTAATGTAAAAAAAAACAGTTGGAGTGTCCAGCAGTTTTCTCTTCTGGAATCTCTCTCCCATATCCCTGTGTATGTCAGTGAAATATTTGTGTATCGAGATATAATACATAGAGTATTGTTAAGCTAGTGTAAAAAGCTGTAGCTATATACGTACCATATACCTTGGGAAAATACAAAAAAAAATAAAAAATCTGTCTTCTTCCTTCTACTGTTTCCTTCTACTTTTCTCTGTCTTCGTGTGGTTTAGCTGTTGGGACTAACCAGCTTTATTCTCTGGTGCTGGAAAGGCTGGGCACATTATTACATACAATTAGGAACTATCACAACATGCTTATGAGTATGCACATATACATGGAGGACCTCAAAGACAAATGAAAAGGAAGAAAATAGATACTGCTGACTGTAGCTGTCATGAATACTGTACTGGCAGTGTAGGATGGCACTGTGTAACTAAATAGTGCAGTACAAACCAGCTATCCGAAAGGTCTATACTATACATAAAAGATAAGTAATAAAATTCAAGTTAAGAGCTAAACCTGCAAAGTTTGAGATGTTCTTCATTGCTTGACACTGCATATGCAAAATTGTGGTTTTAAAGACTTTTGTAGTTTCTAAAAATATCCTCTTGCTTTTGCATTATAAAAATAACTGAAATTGCAAAATATATGAGCTCTAAAACATATCTTAGATATAGAAGTGACATATCGTCATTTAATTACAGCATTTCAGGTATCCCTATTCTAAATGAGTTACAGTTTATTGAGTATGGTAAATAAGGCATATAAAATCCTTTTTACTTATAAATCCCATATTAATTTTTTCTTGATGTAGTAATTTCCAATACATATCTATACATTGTTTCCAAATTAAATGTAAAGGCTGGCAAGAGGAAATGTTTATTATATACGATGACTCAATTTGACTTATTCAGTGATTGTAAAATTTTTAGAAATTATTTATGTTCAAGAGTGCAAAATAATACCATATACTATTTTAAACTTCCTTTCCTGTAATTCTTATAGGTTCCAACTTCAAAATATTAAGTATTGTCTCGTGAATCAATGAAAAATAATATATTCTGCTGCTTAAAGTCAGTCTGGTTCAAAGCATGTTTTTGGGAGACCGTGTTTTAAAACTGACGACGGTAGTAATTGCAAATTTAATATAACTAGAGGAATTTTATCACTTTGGAATAACAAAATTATGTAAATCATTGTAAGATAATATTTTCCTTGGTAACTGATAAAAGTAGCAAATTATGAAGTACCAGTACTAGACAAGACCTCCCAGTACTGTACACTTCATGAGGTAAATTGTGTAGAGGTACAGATTTAACCACTGGCCTCAGAGGTATAAGATGTGATTGCATTTTCATTACAGATGGTGAGGGTAATATTTATATAAAAAAAATATAATGTGGTCCTTAGAAAGAAATATGTGAAATTAAGCTAATATTGCTGGAATCTTTTATCATGTAGAATGTACTCAGTTGTCTGAAATGATCTGTTTGGTAAGATGTCATATTATGACATTGTTGTCAGTATTATCAATATTCAAATAATCTACCTTCCTTGTCGGGAGTTGAACCCGGGAATTCAAGCCTAGAATGCCACAGCTTAGTACACTGTGCCACAGAGGTTGTAGTACAGTGGACTAAGCTGTGGTGTTCTAGACTAGAGTTCCCAGGTTCGATTCCCCACAAGGTAGGTAGATTATTTGAAGACACTTAAAAATGCGTTATTGCATTGCATTTGCAATATTATTTTTAGAAGTACAGAACCTTTAAGAAGGGTGGCACATTGAAGGCATGGATATCTATTTAAATATTGTTTTATATGTTAAGGAAAGAGGTTTGATATCATTGTATAAAGAGGTGATATATATATATATATATATATATATATATATATATATATATATATATATATATATATATATATATATATATATATTCTTTGATTAACAGAATGGTGTAAATGTTTGCTTAAAAATGTCTTATAAAATATTTTTATTAAGGGTTAATCGCAAATGACGTCATGAAAGCTGTACAACTTGTATATAAGATGACTTAAGCTTTTGCTTTTTATACTATATATGTTATATGTGGGTATTTTACTGACATGCTATCTTCTACTCCCTATACATCACACCATGCTTCCAAAGGTACATTTGACAAGGGAGTGAAGTGTGTTTGGAGAAGTATATGAACATGCAGAGTTGTTGAAAGTTTTATATAGAGAACATACAGTTTAATGCATTTACTTGGGGTAAATTACTATTTTTGGGGAGTCTTCTACAGAGCCAGCAATAAGCACTATACCAGTGTTAGTAATTATAATGTAAATAAATGAAGTATGTTATAAGGAACGTATACAACTGAATACCATATGCTTGTTAAGCTTTGACAGTACTTGATTTTTACAATACTTTTAAAAACCATTTCTATAACTGATATGACAGTGTCCATGCTGGTGAATGAGTCAGGTTAGAATTAGCTCATGGATAGGTGTACTGTATATCGTTATTTTAGGGAAAAAGTGCTTACAACTTCATTTAATATAGTACTGAGTAGTTTTTTATGAAAGAAACCAACTCCTCAACGTGGGTACGTCTTTTTCATATTCATTCCTTATATGGTGACTATTGTAAAGCACTGTTATGTTAAAGTTACTTATATATATCCAACTTATATTTTTTGCATATAACAAACATACCAGTGTTCAAAATACTTGGGTTTAAGATGATGAAATCTAAACTGCTTTGTGCTTTTGGAAAATCAAACAATGCAGTCATTTAAATTCATGCACTCTCCTATACTGTTCATGTCGACCATATTTTGTATCAGTAAGTAAGTGTAGGAGCATATTCATTGAACTTATTAGACCTTATTTTGCAAGTCAAGCTTACACAACACCACCTTTCCAAATGGAAGCTGTTTCTTATATGAACTAAAAAAAACTGATGTGCATCTAAGATTATTCTCGTATTGTTTTGTTCTGTATTTGCACTGCAGTTCTACTTTACATACTGAAGTCATTATTTAAGGAATCAACCAAAAAACTAGACATCTTCCTCAAACTGGAATTAGATTTTCTATTCATCTTATATATATATATATATATATATATATATATATATATATATATATATATATATATATATATATATATATATATATATATATATATATATATTGTATGAAAGACTTTTAACTTTATTTGCTCATTATATTCATGATTAAAGCTTTATTGCAATGTTCATCCTCCCCCTCTCTTTATTTAAATAGAACTGCTCAATTGTGCATACATATATTTTTAGTACAGCATTACATTTAATTAACTTGCCATTACTAAAGTTGAGTGCTTTATTTCTGTCTTTGAGCCCAGTGTCTCTTAGTCTGACCTGTAATGTAAAGGGATAATATAGATTAAAAGACCAACTTTAAAAAAAAAAAAAAAAAAAAAAAGTGACGAGCAACACAACAGTTGTTTGAATATACCGATGACTGCCTCTTGGTTTACTATTATGAAGCATTAACCCCATGTGTCTGGTTGTTGTAAAGAAATTGCCTTGACTGTGCCACCTATGTTTTAAGTTTGTCATTACTGTTCTGCATCCTCTTCCCTCTTTTCTCTGAAGTTTGTAATATTCCTGTAGTATTTCAATGAAGACTGCTGGGTTGTTTTCAAGATGGGCAAATCGTACAGTAATAATAAATAACTTCTGATTTGCATTTGAGTAAACTGATTTCACTCACTGTTTTAACAAGCCTGACATAGGCATTTAGCTCATTGGATAATTATAGTTGCCGCATATATCCAGTTATCTTATGAACTCCCTGATAATCTTCATTTTAACTTTTATCACTGAACACAAAATTATATGGCTGGACATGTAGAGTCATTGATTATCCAGACTTGATATGGAATGGGGAAGATAATTTTTTTTTCTATTGTTGTTCAATGTGTTCATGTTCTTTTGTATTCCTTGTTTGCTTATTATATCACTGAGCAGACATATAAGGTTGCAATGCATGATTTTTTCAGTTGTGTTCCCATAATTATAATTGAACAAAACATTTGTGTTCTTACCAGAAATTTCCAAGAAAACTTGTAATTACGTCTCTTAAGGTTCATATAAATTATTCTAATGTTTGTATTTGTACTGCATTCGTACATCTGTGTACTTCATGACGACAGTCTGATATTGTGTTGTATATGTATTATAAATGTGAATCAGTTGTCTACTGATATGCAGTTCCCAGATAGTTGCTTGGCCTACCATCCAATAAGGAAAAGTTGGTGTCTCTGACGCTTACCACAGGGAGGGAACCCTAAAGTTGCCTCTTTCTGTTAAATAAAATAAAAATTGTGTTGTTCAGTGTCACAGTCATGTTATCTCAGTGTAAATAATGCTTAATAAACAAACATGTTCATGAAATTCATATTTTGTAAATTTGTTTCCTAGTTCGAGTAGTATGAGCCTGCAAGTAGTGCAGATGAAATCATAAATGACAGCAAATGAGCAAGCAGGATATCTTTTCAAAAGAAAAGAACCCATTGTTCATCATAACTCTGGGCACTATGAAAGTACGAGTTCTAAATGTGTATTTAATAACTAATAAATACTGCCTTGAAATTATGGGAAACTTGTTCCCAGCAATTTTTGTGAGAGAATAGTATTACAGAGTCAAGTCTTTGGCATATTTTAACATTGCAGTATGTAATATGCACTTGAATTTTTGGTATGTTTCCTCCACTTTACCCTTGTATGGGTATTGGCATTATCATTAGCATTCTTTTCTAGATTTCATCATGTGTATGGTTCTTTCGTTAGATGAGAGATGCTCTTCTAGCCAAAGACAAAAGGCTAAATGCTGTAGCAACTGTGAGTCAACCTGCCTCTGTACAGGTAACAAGAAGCCACATGTGAGGAATGTAACATCATGAGAGCACCCTCAGTCAAAAATATTTTTTTCTGTCTTTTATCTTACATAGTAAATTTGAGTGGTGGGTGGATTCTATTCAAGTGGGTGTTGAGCAGTTTCTGCCTTCCATGTTCACTCTTTCTTTATCTCGTACTCAATAACTTCCCTTTTCTCTCTTGAAGTTGGATGAAGTTTATCCAAATGAAGTGTTGAGTACCCTCTGCCTCCCATGCTCACTTAATCTCTTACTCAATAATTTTTACTTTCTATCTGGAGTCGGATGGATTCTATTAAAGTGAGATGTTGAACATCCTCTGCCTCCAATGCTTACTCTTTCTTTAGCTATTACCCTACAGTTTCTCCTTCCTGTCTTGGAATGGATGTGTGCTACTAAATAGAGGTGTTTAATGACCTCTTCCTCTCAGTCTCATTTTCTCTTGATATACATTTTCTTTTTTTTTTCTGGGGCGAGGAGGATAATAGTACAGCATCCGTGTTACGCTATATATCAGGAAGGTCACCAAGACGGTGGAGTGAAGGGACTGGGAATCATCCTTCTGGATTTTCCTCCTGCAATGAGTCCTGGCACACCGGGGGTTAGTGGTAGGAAGGCTTCAGCCTAAACCTCAGTAATTGGGTCTCTGAATGTATGTGATTGTTGTGTTACTGAGAGAAAAGGGAAAGATATTGGTAATATATTCGTGAGAAGAAGGATGGATGTGTTCACAATGTGATATAAAAACTTGAAAAGGGAAGAGTGAAGTACATTTTGTGAGTGTGGTAGGTGGGTATCGAGTAGATTGAGGGTGAGGAAGAGAAGGAATGGCTCTGTTGGTGAGTGGGGAGATATGCAATTGTATATAAGAGTGGAAGAATGTCATCAGAGAAAATGTCAGTAAGATTTGAGGTTTAGGTGTGTGTGAGTGCCACATTGTTTGTTCGTTGATGTTCTCCCTTGAGGGTGAGCAGACCTTCCCTTTTTTGGCCCGCAGGTGGGGTAAGATTTGTTGATTGAAGGTGGTATTCGCTCTTGAGGGCGAATGGGCTTTCCTATTTTGGCACGGAGGTGGGGTGAAATTTGCTTATTGTTGGTGGTATTCGCTCTTGAGGACTATCGGACTTTCCTATTTTGGCCCGCAGGTGAGTTTGCTCAAAACTGTAAAGATAGTGGAAAACATGAGTGTTCAGTTGAGGGTTATTAGTTCACATCAAACAATTTAATGAATTTCTGTTTTGGTGGTGAAAGAGAGTTATTACATAGTTATCTTGGTGGAGGGTATTGACTGATGATATTCAGTAGACTGTTCTTGTAGTTGTTTGTTGCTAGTCTGATTATGGAGCTAGCAACATAAAGGGCACTTGGATCTTCGCTGGATGTTGCGGGGGCACCAGTTTTCCGTCGAATATCTGAAAAGGAATCGCATTCGAGGATGTAGTGGAGCAGGGGATGTGGTGAGGCTACCTGGCAGAAGGTGCATTCCCTGATGATATCATCCACTATTCGCCAGGTGCACTTGTACCAGAGTCTCAGACGGTACACATTGACCGCCTTGCTTCGTCAAAGGTTCTTAGGCAGGGTGATTCGCTGAAGATCAGTGGTGGCTTTGTAGTACCAGGTGGAGGGGGGGGCCAATGTCAGTGCACAGGTTGTGTATAGTTATTAAGACATTAAGGAGTGACTTGGTGGCTTTGATTTTTATTTGTTGAATCCCAGTAGGCAGAGATATTTGGATTTCTGCTCTAAGAGTGGCTTGTTTGGCAGCTTGATCAGCTTCCTCATTTCCCTTGATGCCAACGTGGCTGGGAATCCAGGCAAGAGTGATGGCTTTTCCAAGGCTGGTTGTCCTGTGGTAGTGGCTGAGAATGGTGGTGATGATACATACATTGTCTGTGAGGAGTGGCTTCTTGATGGCCTGTAAGGCGCCTTTAGAGTCAGAGAGAATTAGGGCATGGTCAGCTCCTTGCTGGATGAAGAAGTCGAGGGCGTTGGCTATAGCAACAAGCTCAGTCTGGAGCGATGAGCAGGAGTTTGACAGTTTCCAGGATTGGACGTGGTTTCCGGTGGTGAAGGCGGCAGCTGAGACTCCAGTTTCTTGATTTACTGAGCCATCAGTGTAGAAGACTTGAGAGTTCGGCCTGCTCCAGCTCAGAATTTTGTCCTTGTATATGTTTTTAAGGACAGGCTGGTTTACCAAGCTTTTGGGGTTGTCAGGGAGCTCGATCTTTATGTCGAGTGGTTGGTTATTCCATGGGGGTGGGCATCGGTATTCAGGAAGTGGAGTGTCTTGTATCTTGGCTAGGATGTCCTCCCTGACTGGCAGTGCTTGCAGGCCAGTGCAGATATTGGCTGCCCAGGTTGTAGGATGGTGGTCGGGGTGGCAATTGAGGGCTAGCTGGAGATTTGTGCCAGCAAGGCATTTATGTTGGGCATTGGTGGTTTTGGCCACAAAGAGGGTCAGTCTTTGCTGAGCTCTGAGTGTGAGTGGCATGAGTCCCGTTTCCATCTGGATGTTTTCTCTCTTGGTCCACATGGGGGCTCCTAGCATAGTACGCATGGCGTTGTTTTGAATGACTTCTATCCTGTCCCATTGTTGGTCTTTTAGTAGCCAGAGTGTGGGACAAGCATAGTCTATGAGGCTGTGTATGGCTTGTACATAGAAGGTTTTGAGGACATTACAGGATGCACTGTTGTAGAGGCCCGACATCCGACGAAGGACCGCTTGTTGCTGGCTGCATTTGTTGCGCAAGTGTTGAATTTCAGGTCCAAAGGTTAGTTTGCAGTTGATGATTACATCCAGGTATCAGTGCTTGATAACCCAGTCCACAGGCTCGTTACCTATGACCAGATTAGTGTCTGGTACTACTGGTGGATGGGAAGGGCCTTGGTTTTGTGGGCATTGATTTTAACTCCAAGGGAGATGGAGGCTTGGTGAATCTTGGTGAGGCAGCGCTGGGTCTTGTCGGAGCTTCTGCTGCCTATTGTGACGAGGGCAAAGTCATCTGCATAATTGAAGAGTTTGGCTCCATGTGGTAGTGCGATGTCTATGAGTTTTTCCATGAGACAATTAAAGAGGAAGGAGCTAAGGATTCCACCTTGGGGGGTCCCATTTTCGTGGTTTTTGTAGGTTGAGTAGTGCCCTTCTGCATTGACTCGTGCACTACGGTTTTGCAGACTCTGCTTGATCCATGAGAGAAGTTTTCCTTTGATCTGCTCTGCGACGAGAGCTGAGAGTATCGCTGGCACATTGACTAGTTCAATGGCCTTCTCTAGGTCTAGGAAAACGATGTATCCACAGCAGTTGTTGATATATGATAGCATGGATGCTATGCATTCTGAGGTGCCCACTCCAGGCTGGTAGGCAAACATGTTTTCTGGGAAGGGTGGGCATTTCCAGCGGACTCTGTTAAGTCTATCTTTTTTGCCGTCTTGCTCAGGCAGCTTAGGAGGAAGAAGGGGCGAGGGTTGTCAGGGTCCTCTGGTTTTGGGATGGGCTGAATGTCTGCTCTGTTCCATGAGGCTGGTCTGATTCTTTGTGTGTATGTTGGATTGATCAGAGAGAGCAGAGCAAGCTCCCCTTGGGGCCCCAAGGGGAGCTTGCTCTGCTCTCTCTGATCAATTCAACATACACACAAAGAATCAGACCAGCCTCATGGAACAGAGCAGACATTCAGCCCATCCCAAAACCACAGGACCCTGAATACCCTCGCCCCATCTCCCTCCTAAGCTGCCTGAGCAAGACGACAAATAAGATGGTACTTAACAGAGTCCGCTGGAAATGCCCACCCTTCCCAGAAAACATGTTTGCCTACCAGCCTGGAGTAGGCACCTCAGAATGCATAGCATCCATGCTATCATATATCAACAACTGCCGTGGGTACATCGTTTTCCTAGACCTAGAGAAGGCCTTTGAACTAGCCAATGTGCCAGCGATACTCTCAGCTCTCGTTGCAAAGCAGTTCAAAGGAAACTTTCTCTCATGGATCAAGCAGAGTCTACAAAACCATAGTGCACGAGTCAAAGTAGAAGGGCTGTGTTCTTAGAGCTTTAGCTTACTCTTTGTAGCTCAGTCAGAGAGAAGGGGGCATCTGTTTTGGTCTTCAGTGTTGATGGCCTCTTCTATTTCTTCCCATCTTGCCATGGTGAGGTTCTGAAGAGTTGTTCTGGTGGCGATGGGGAGCTGGTTTGAGTTTGCTATTTCCGCAAATTTGATGGAGAGTTCTTCTTCTGCCCTGCTAGGATCCCTGTGGGGGATGGTTTTAGGAGGTTTACCTTAAGCAAAGGAGTTAATGCTCCTCCACATCTGGCCCACAGAGGTGTGAGCATCTAGGGTGGAACACGACTCTAGCCATTTTTTCCTCTTAATGGTGCGTGTCTCTTCATGGACATGTTCTTTGACTGCCTGGAGAGTGTAGGAGTCTTCAGTGCGATGTTTTCTGTGCATTTTCTGTATGACGATGAGCCGGTGATTGAGTTCTTTAACTCTGTCGCAGTAGTACCATGTGTCCTGATGAGTGGTGTGTTGTGGTTTACAGAGGGGGATGGAGGAGTTTGCTGCAGCTTGCAGGGCATTGACTAGTTCGGCCTCTGCTTGGTCGATGTCTTCGGATGGTGTGTAGGCAAAAGATGTAAGGATTAGGTGTGTGTGTGTGAGTGCCACAATGTCCTGGATGTAGGAAAAGTGAGGAAGAAAGAGAAGTTTAAGAATGATTTGAGGGTGTATGGAGGACTTGGAAATTATGTGAATGTGTTGTTGATGAGAGAGCAGAGTGCAAGAGTTGGAAATGAGCCAGTGGATGGTGTAATTGAGAAGCAAGGTGTCCTGGTAGAAATGAGAATGGATATTAAATTATATAAATGTGTACTGAGAGAGAGGGAGATGATTGTTAATACCATGTTTAAAAGGAAGGATCTGCATTTGAGTACATGGGCGAGAGTGGATGTTGGCATAATAATGGATTATGTAGTAGTGCAAAGAGGGTGAGTGGAATTGTACTGTATGTGAATGTACCTAGATGAGCTAGTGGCAGAATGTCTGACCGTCAATTAGTGGAGGAAGAGTGAAAGTAGATTAAGGTGGAGAAAGAAGAGACTGGAGTTAGGAAGACATTTGTTTATAATAATTCAATTGAATGAGAATGAATTTGAGTATCAGGCAAGTATGAGAAGGAAGTCAAAGATGAATGGAATTGATTTAGGGAAGTTCTGAGATGTGCAGAGGTAATGTGTGGGATGAGACAAATGGCTGGAAGCAGAAGGAAAGGGAGTGAATGGTGGAATGAAGAGGTGATAGTGTCACTTGCAGAGAAGTGTGCGTGAGGTATGGTTGCAAAGAAGAAATATAGAGGCATATGGAGTGTATAAAGCAAAGAGGGGGCTACCAAAGCACAGGGAGAGAGAGGTAATGAACGGATGTGTGGTGGGAGAGATGTTGGTCAAAGAAATTTGAAAAGAATATGTTTTGGAAGGAAGTAAAATGATTGCAGAGATGTGGGTGGTAGAGAGGAGAGGGTGAAAGGAGTATATGGGCAGTCACTAGTGGACTAAATAAAGGTGAGGAAACACAGAAAGTCCTAACAGACATAATATCAAAAACTAAGCCTAAATCTGGGAATGGGTCTTAGACCAATTCTGATTCAAGGAGAGGATCTCAAGAACTTTTGTGCTGCAAGTAGACTATTCCTGGAGAAGAATGAGTTATATAATGAGGATATAGAGGGCTTTGGGACAGACCCTCTATACAACTGAAATGAACGAAGAGTCATTTGTCTATTTCCTGAACTCTTTATTATGAAAATTGTACTCATTTTATCCAATTGCATGGAAATGGTATTCTCTTTGCAAGCTTTTGGCTTGCTATTACTGGTCCTCTACCTTTATTAAGAAGAGCTCATATCAACTTGTTGTTAATGCACTTGAGTACATACGTATACAATGGCTGCAAGCCTTCTTAGTACAGGAGGGGTGGCCGAGTTCAAGCACACTCATGCACCAGAATCAGGGAGTTAGGAGCATGGGGCTCTTTACCGTAAGCAAAATTAGGTTACACACATATATATATATATATATATATATATATATATATATATATATATATATATAGTATATATATATATATATAATCATGACATTAGTCGCCCGTTGCGATACTACAACTGAGGGTCTTTTGGACATAAATAGGGCTGTCCAGGACAGCTGGATGTTAAGTCATCCTTTAGTTACAGTTCTCTTCCTATGCCTACATCTACACCGATTATTCTTTCTCATTCGTTACTCATCTCTTCTTATCCCTTCCCATCTGGCACATCATAACACTCCTAATCTGTTTCTCTTTAGTTACCTTCTCATCATAATTATAATTATCTATGACTGTTCTGTTATTTCTGCCTTGTCCTGAAGATGATACATATTTCTTTAATTATTTCCTAATGCCCAGGCCCGATGAAGGCTTTTTTTTCCACTCAAAATATGTGTAAAACATTGTTGGTGTGCCAAGTATTTCTGAGTCAAGATAAATAAAAAGAAAAAATAAGCACGACAAAAACACTATCGTTGTATAGAAGGGTGCATTGTAGTCAAGGGCGTTACCATTAACTCTTATGACTAACTGTCACGGAAAAGCTGTTAGGAAGATTAGATCTAGGATATTAAATATAGACTTAAAGAAGACGAAGTTGTCTTTTCTCTTGCAAGAATTTCTATGGGGTGGGATGAGAGGGGAAGAAGGGTGATCGAGAGGAAGAGGAAAAAACGGGCGCTCCTCTCTTCCATTACGAGTATTAAAGGCGGGAACGTCTCCGAAATTTATCCGTATCCGAAAGCGCGGATCGTTTGTCCGGTGTCACATCGGATCGCATCCCGTGTCGAGGAGATCAGCGTTCATTCACAAATTATCTAATCCAATTACGGACTCCCCCTTCTCTTGTTTTTATGGACGGAAGAAAATGGACAGCGTCGCCGTGCGTTAATATCCTCATTTATAACGCCTCGAGGCTCTAGTCCATTACGCTGATTTGCCCTCATTTTCTAATTGACCTCTGTCTCCCGATGCCTGCGACAGTCCCCGGCAGGGGTTTCTTTCTCTCAATCGAACGCGCTACTTAGACACTACTAATGCTATGGAACGACTTCTCAAGGACGATTTTTGCATTCAATACTCTAAAAAAAAAAAAACTCATTTTAAACCTATAAATCACCCCTGACAGAGTGAGTGTCATAAAACCTTGGAGCTCGTTAGGTAAAGTTTTTTTTGACATCTATACATGAATGTAAATATAAATACTCCAATCTCAGAGAGAGCAGCCCCCTTCATCTCTTTTCCGAAATCAGTGGAAGTTCATTCTCTTGATTACACGAAAATGTAACGATGTCTGCTGGAATGTACTCCTCATTAGCTGGATTTTTCCGTTACAGTGACAGATGGACCGATTATGTCATCATATACACATTACAGCAAAGATCAATAAAGTCTGCAGAGGGAAAGGGAAAAATCAAGAAATCTGGTAATATCCGAACCATAGACTCTGGATATATGTTACAATAAAAGGAGAGAGACAGACAGAGTAAAAATGTTGTACAAAGAGAAGAAACTCGTACGATGCCAGAGATTTCTGAAGATTTTTATTTGCCATTGCAAGGTCACTCTCTTTGAAGGATGATGTCTCCTTAAGTAACAAACAAAAATATCACTTCTGTAAGAATTAATGAATAAAGAGAGTTTAATTTAGTGTTTATTGAAGACGTATTTACTTAAGAGTGAAATCGCCAATTAAAATGATTAACTTTCACACACTACTGAAACAGAAACTCTCTCTCTCTCTCTCTCTCTCTCTCTCTCTCTCTCTCTCTCTCTCTCTCTCTCTCTCTCTCTCTCTCTCTC
The DNA here is from genome assembly GCA_037179515.1 of Halocaridina rubra. NCBI lineage: Eukaryota > Metazoa > Arthropoda > Malacostraca > Decapoda > Atyidae > Halocaridina > Halocaridina rubra. The sequence goes on from JAXCGZ010023503.1 coordinate 35,231, forward strand.
TCTAAAAAAAAAACGCGAATAGGCACAACCATGCATGTTATGAATGTCAATAACATTGCAAATATTTTTTGCTTTGTAGACTGGCATTCGCTGGCAAGAAAATGTAATTACTATAAACATTTAAAAGTTCTGAAAGAGATAAATATCAACTCATCAGAAAATCAAACAGAATCGAGGATGTGGCTCTTTTCCGTTCACACAATTGCATCTAAATCCAGCCGCTCTCTCCAAACTCGTTCTGTACTGGATCCAATGATTATTTATGCACTGACTACATACAAGAACGACTGATGAGAGCCATGGAACCTTTAGTCTGGTCTTGCTTCCGCGTGGTATCATTAATCTAGCTTATTTTTTATACCCGGCATTAAAACTGATTCCTGGATGAGAGAACTCATAAAAACTTGAGACTAATCTCGTGGAAGGGGATATTTCAAGGTGAAAGATAGGAATGGGACTGTATGCTTTATAAATATGATTTTTTTTTTACTTTTTATAAATCATTATATTTTTATATATTTGCAAATCCCGACAAAACGTGATGACCGAATCCCCAAAAGGGAAAAAATACAGAAGAAAAAAATCAAACAGTATTATTTACACTTACATATGTAATTTTTTGAAGTCTATATCATTAAATATAAGAACATTTTATGAGAACTCATAAATGGCGACTGATAAGAAGGGAAAGTCATATGTTAAATTATAAGAAGGGATTTCTATCAATAAAAATGGATATCTTATTTTCGGTAATTGTAGTATTTTCGTATACACACCACAGTATTGCACGAGGAAGGAATATATATATATATATATATATATATATATATATATATATATATATATATATATATATATATATATATATATATATATATATATATATATATATATCCTAAGGAGATATTTGGAACAATGTGTCCAGAACCTTGTGTATTATTTACATTCCTCTCTGATGCAAAGTCGTTATGGAAAGTATGCAGAGAAATTACTTTAATCCAACCCCATTAGTATTGGTAATAACTGGAACAGGGAAAAAGAGAAAATATTATTATTATTATTATTATTATTATTATCATATTATTATTATTATTATTATTATTATTATTATTATTATTATTATTTAAATATGATAAGGTAAAGAGAAGGAGAACAAAACTATAGAAAGGTATCAAATTAATGATCCACAGATCACTAAAGCAGCAGCACCTGCTGCTGCCGCCGCCGACGCCGCCGCTTCTTCTTCTTCTTCTTCTTCTTCTTCTCCTCCCCTTCCTCCTCCCCCCCTCTTCTTCTTCTTCCTCCTCCTCCTCCAGAGTATAACTTTTTCCCTAAACAAGACTTTTTGCCTCTTCTATCCTCACAGAATAAGCGATGACCCTAAATTCCTTTCAACCCTTTTAGTGAAGAAGAACTGCGCTTCGACCGGACAAATGATGTCTATCTTAGCTCTTAATTGTCGATAAGAACTTCCCCTTAATGAGATAGAGAGATCTTGTGCGGAGGTTAGTACTAAGTCTTGAGACTGGAGGGGAGGTGCCGCTTGACTGGCTGATGCATTTGCTGTCTTGGTTCCTCCGACACTGTTATCAAATACTCATTAAAGTGTTCTTATAAGAGTATATATATATATATATATATATATATATATATATATATATATATATATATATATATATATATACATATATATATATATATATATATATATATATATATATATATATATATATATATATATATATATATATATATATATATATATATATATATATATATATATATATATATATATATATATATATATATATATATATATATATATATATATATATATATATATATATATATATATATATATATATATATATATATATATATATATATATATATATATATATATATATATATATATATATATATATATATATATATATATATATATATATATATATATATATATATATATATATATATATATATATATATATATATATATATATATATATATATATATATATATATATATATATATATATATATATATATTATATATATATATATATATATATATATATATATATATATATATATATA
>JAXCGZ010023504.1:0-5000 GCA_037179515.1 Halocaridina rubra
ACAGTTCCTGGTTGAATCTTCCTTCAGGACGGTTCTTTCCTCATGCCTACATCTACACTGAATATTTTGGCATATTCATTACACATCTCTTGCTATTTCATTACATTTGACAAGTCACAACATTCTGCACATCTGTCTCTTTTACTTTTCTTTTCCTCACATTTTGTCATTATTTATGGAAGGTTCACAACTAATTCCCCCCAGTACCCGGCATAGTGGGGTGCGAAGAATCTCCAGGGATCATGTTGACTACACCATTGGCTTGAGGGCAGACACGCCTGGTGGTAGTAATGGTTCTGCTCTTAACCTTGGACCTCCTAATAGATCTGCTTCTTTCACTCTTCACTATTCAAACATTCGTGGGCTGAACTCTAATCTTTCGTCTGTGGAACAGCACTTGGGCACTTTTCTCCCTAACCTCCTCCTCTTATCTGAAACCCAGTTGTCTATACATGCTTCCACTGACCCTTTCCAAGTCTCCCACTATGATCTGTATACTCGTTTTCATTCCAAAGGTGGGGTCTGTGCTTACTGCAACATTAACACTCCTACTGTGAGGCTCATGGACCTTGAATCTCCTGACTTTGATGTTCTCTGGCTAAAAGTCTATCTCTCCACTACCACTATCATCCTTTGCTTCTGCTACTGTTCTCCAAACTCCACTGAGTTTGTGTCTTTCTTTGAATATCTCACCTCGAGCCATGAGTCCTTGCTATCTTCTCACCCACATGCCGAAGTTCTCTACATTGGAGACTTAAATGTACACCACAGTGAGTGGCTTCATTCTTCTCACACTGATGTGGGAGGAAACGAGGCTCTTGCTATCTCTATTACTCACGATCTGGAGCAAATTGTCAAACATCCTACTCGTGTTCCTGATCGTCACGAACATGCTGCTAACACTCTTGACCTTTTTTTACTTCTAACCCTTCAAACTACTCTTATTCCGTGCTTTCCCCTCTTGGTAAATCTGACCACTCTATGAGCTCTGTCTCTTCCATTTTCGCTCCCCCACCACCAGTCCCTCCTACTCAATGCCGCCTTTGGCACTTCGAGCGAACTCAATATGAAAATTTGCGTAACTTTCTCTTTGACTTTCCATGGGATGACTACTGCTTTCGGTCCCGCAACCCTGATTGGGTAGCTGTAAAAGTTGCCGAGATCGTGACCGCGGGAATGGAGGCGTACATCCCCTCTTCTACAAAAACTTTCTCTCCCCCTAAACCTTGGTTTGACCGTGCCTGCTCCATGGCTATCCAGGCTAGGAATCAGGCTCACTGATCTTACCAAGCCTCTCCTTCCGGCTTAACTCGCTCTGCTTTTATTATAGCTAGGAATCGCTGTACAGCTCAGATTCGAAAGTCTAAGGCTTCCTTTATAAGAAGGAAAGTTGATGACCTTAACACCTCTCCCACTGACAAATGCTTCTGGTCCTTAGCCAAAAACCTCTCCAAAAACTTCTGTAACTCAAGCTTTCCCCCTCTCATTCATTCTGATGGTTCTATAGCTTGCTCTCCCACTGACAAAGCCACTCTCTTTGGCTCTCATTTTTCTGCCAACTCTTCTATCAACGATTCCAGCGCACCTGTTCCTCAATCTTTTCCCCTCTCTAATCCTATGCCCTCCCTTATCCTTTCTTCACGCAAAGTTCATAAGGTTCTTCGCTCACTAAAGACAAACAAGGCATCTGGTCCCGATGGTATCCCTGCAAGGTTCCTTAAGGAGTTTGCAGATGAACTGGCTCCCGTGCTTTGCCGTCTTTTTCGCCTCATTCTGTCCACCAGTATCTATCCTTCATCTTGGAAGCATGCTCTAGCTCAACCTGTTCCTAAGAAGGGTGACCGCTCTATTCCTTCTAACTACCGACCTATTGCTCTAACCTCCTCTATTGCTAAAGTTTTTGAAACTTTGCTCAATGCTCACTTCTTGAAATGCCTTGAATCTAACTCACTTATCTCCGATCACCAGTACGGCTTCCGCAAGGCAAGATCCACTGGTGACCTCCTGTCCTATCTTACTCATGTAGGGTCATCTTCTCTGAGGAACTTTGGGGAATCCTTTGTCGTCACCCTTGATATCTCTAAGGCTTTTGACAGAGTCTGGCACAAGGCTCTGTTGGCCAAACTCCCTGCCTATGGCTTTACCCCTTCTTTCTGTTCTCTGATTTCCAGTTTTCTTACTGACCGTTCTATATCCGTAGTTGTTGATGGCACGACATCTAGCCCTTTCTCTGTGTCCAGTGGTGTTCCACAGGGCTCTGTTCTTTCACCTACTCTCTTCCTTCTCTTCATCAATGATCTTCTACAATCCCCATCTTCCTCTCTTCTTCATGCCTTTGCCGATGATTCTACCCTTCACTTTTCCTCTGCCTTTTCTTCTCAACCTTCATCTGTTACTCGTAATCAATCTCGTATCACTCTTTCTTCTACTCTTCACTCCGATTTGCAGAGAGTATCTTAATGGGGCACCCAAAATTTAGTTAAATTCCATGCCTCCAAGACACAGTTTCTGGCTATCTCTTTATCTCCTCCTCCTGATAACCCTGTTGTCTTCGAAACTAATGAAATTTACCCTCTTAACTCTATCAATATATTAGGAATCCATATAGCCTCTAACTTGTCTTGGAGGAATCACATAATCCAAATTTCTAAATCTTCATCCAAAAAATTGGGGGTTTTGTTTCGTTTTCGTTATTACTTTTCCTCACTGCAGTTACTTAAAATTTACAAAGGTCTTATCCGCCCCTGCTTAGAATACTGCTCACACATCAGGGGTGCTTCTTCCTTTACTTATCTTCTTGATAGGGTTGAATCTAAGGCAGTCAGACTCATTAATGATCCTTCTCTTATCTCTAACCTGGATTCTCTCTCTCTTCGCCGTAAGGTATCTTCCCTTTCGCTTTTGTATCGCTACAACTTCCAGTGCTGCTCTGATGAGTTGGCGAGTTGCATCCCTCCTCCACTGCCAAGGCCGCGTAACACTCGCCAAGCGGCCTCATCTCACAGGTACTGTATCGAGATTCGTAGCTCGCGGATTGGTCGGTGCAGCGACTGCTTCTTCCCATCTACCTCCAGACTCTGGAACTCTCTTCCTCCTTCTGTCTTTTCTAGTTCTTATGACCTTTCATCCTTCAAAAAGCAGATCTATCGTCATCTTAGAGCCTAGTCCTCCATATCTCTGGGTCCTCTTTACTTTGACTGTTTTTTCTGTCTGTCGTTTTCCTTTGTGTGACATTACCTCATCTCTGTCTTGCCCTTAACCTTTTTCTTTTCCTTCGTCTTGGTATTTTCTCGTGCAAGGGCCTTTGTTGATGAGGGCAGTTTCTTCCTGCCCCGGTGTCACACTCTTAAAAAAAAAAATATATATATATAATATATATATATATATATATATATATATATATATATATATATATATATATATATATATATATATATATATATATATATATGTATATATATATATATATATATATATATATATATATATATATATATATATATATATATATATATATATATATATATATATATATATATATATATATATATATATATATATATATATATATATATATATATATATATATATATATATATATATATATATATATATATATATATATATATATATATATATATATATATATATATACATGCATGCATACATACATACATACATACATGCAAATATATATAAATATATATATATATATATATATATATATATATATATATATATATATATATATATATATATATATATATATATATATATATATATATATATATATATATATATATATATATATATATATATATATATATATATATATATATATATATATGCCCTCATTCCCCCTGTTATGGTGGATCCTGCTTTCCTTGTGTCCAAACGAACTCAACATTCTCTAATCTACCATATCCAAAATCTTACTTTTCACAACTGTTCTCAAAACTGACATCCTCATTTCTAACATTATTTATTTCATATTCACCAATAAAACTTCTAAAACACCTCATCTCCATTACTTTAAACTTGTTCCTTTCTCCCAGTCTTGCATTTCAAATCTTTCCTCCATACAATGCTGTCGGTACAATCACCTTCACATATCCACCTCAGTTCATTCATTCCCAAATTCCTATTTCACATTACAGTTTTCAACCCATCTAAACATCTACTTTCTTCCTTCACTCTATAACTTATCTCTACATCCACTCATCCACTTTCTGAAACCAGTATTCACCTGCAACCTCCTTCTTTCACACACCCTAACAAATTTAGTCACCAAATGATTCAGTTCATTTTCAGTATCAGTCACCAGTAACAGTATCATCCGAAAATAGCAACTGATTCAATTTCCACAACATTCCATCCTTACCCACTAGTTTCAAGCTTTTGTCTAATACTCTCTCATTTACTTTCCTTACCACTCCATCCATACACACATTAAGCAACCACTGCAACATTACACAACCTTGATGTAACCCTACATTCACCTCAAACCAATCACTCACTCCATTTAATACTCTCACACATGCTCTACCAATCATGTAAAAACCCTTCCCCGCATTCACGAACTTCCACTGATTCCTTGCTGTCGAAATACACTCCATAACCCCTCTCTATCTACCCGGTCATATGCTGTTTACAAGTCCATTAAAGCCCCAAATGTGTCCCTTTCTCCAAGAACTTCTCACAAACTTGTCTTATCACAAACAGCTGATCCACACATCCACATCCTCTCCTGAACCCACACTGTTCTTTCCCAATCAGTCTCTCAGTAACACTCCTAATTTTCTTGATTAACACTCTTTTATATACCTTACCAACTACACTCAACAAACTAAGTCCTATAAAACTACTACACTCATACTTATCTCCTCTCCTTTTGTAAAGTGGAACTAAACATGCACTCCCCCAATCAACTGTGACCCTCCCTTTCATGCAATATACATTCAACAACCTAACCATCTATTCCACTAATGCCTCCCACTTTT
>JAXCGZ010023504.1:10000-12500 GCA_037179515.1 Halocaridina rubra
ATGTTCATATTACAGATTCCCCAACCTCACTCGTGGCTTCATTTTAGCATTTAATTCAATTCCCAATCTCATTCGGGCATGAAATATCAAATAAGCACATTACATATGTGAAAACATGAATAATTTTTTTACCCCGACCGGGACTCGAACCTAGGACTTATGATTACTAAGTCAAGGCGCTACCACTACACAACAGAAGGTTAAAAGGAATCCAACCTTATAGCTTATATCTGCTATACTTAGGAATGAACGCATTCTAACTGAATGCCACTATGTTCATATTACAGATTCCCCAACCTCACTCGTGGCTTCATTTTAGCATATAATTCAATTCCCAATCTCATTCGGGCATGAAATATCAAATAAGCACATTTCATATGTGAAAACATGAATAATTTTTTTACCCCGACCGGGACTCAAACTTAAGACTTATGATTACTAAGTCAAGGCGCTACCACTACACCACAGAATGTTAAAAGGAATCCAGCCTTATAGCTTATATCTGCAACACTTAGGAATGAACGCATTCTCACTGAATGCCACTATGTTCATATTACAGATTCCCCAACCTCACTCGTGGCTTCATTTTAGCATTTAATTCAATTCCCAATCTCATTCGGGCCATGAAATATCAAATAAGCACATTACATATGTGAAAATATGATTAATTTTTTAATACCCCGACCGGGACTCGAACCTAGGACTTATGATTACTAAGTCAAGGCGCTACCACTACACCACAGAAGGTTAAAAGGAATCCAAACTTATAGCTTATATCTACTATACTTAGGAATGAACGCATTCTAACTGAATGCCACTATGTTCATATTACAGATTCCCCAACTTCACTCGTGGCTTCGTTTTAGCATTTAATTCAATTCCCCATCTCATTCGGGCCATGAAATATCAAATAAGCACATTACATATGTGAAAACATGAATCATTTTTTTTACCCTGACCGGGACTCGAACCTAGGACTTATGATTACTAAGTCAAGGCGCTACCACTACACCACAGAAGGTTAAAAGGAACCCAACCTTATAGCTTATATCTGCTATACTCAGGAATGAACGCATTCTAACTGAATGCCACTATGTTCATATTACAGATTCCCCAAGTATAGCAGATATAAGCTATAAGGTTGGGTTCCTTTTAACCTTCTGTGGTGTAGTGGTAGCGCCTTGACTTAGTAATCATAAGTCCTAGGTTCGAGTCCCGGTCGGGGTAAAAAAAATGATTAATTTTTCACATATATAATGTGCTTATTTGATAATTTCATGGCCCGAATGAGATTGGGAATCGAATTAAATGCTAAAATGAAGCCACGAGTGAGGTTGGGGAATCTGTAATATGAACATAGTGGCATTCAGTTAGAATGCGTTCATTCCTAAGTATAGCAGATATAAGCTATAAGGTTGGGTTCCTTTTAACCCTCTATGGTGTAGTGGTAGCGCCTTGACTTAGTAATCATAAGTCCTAGGTTCGAGTCCCGGTCGGGGTAAAAAAATGATTCATGTTTTCACATATGTAATGTGCTTATTTGATAATTTCATGGCCTGAATGAGATTGGGAATTGAATTAAATACTAAAATGAAGCCACGAGTGAGGTTGGGGAATCTGTAATATGAACATAGTGGCATTCAGTTAGAATGCGTTCATTCCTAAGTATAGCAGATATAAGCTATAAGGTTGGGTTCCTTTGAACCTTCTGTGGTGTAGTGGTAGCGCCTTGACTTAGTAATCATAAGTCCTAGGTTCGAGTCCCGGTCGGGGTAAAAAAATGATTCATGTTTTCACATATGTAATGTGCTTATTTGATAATTTCATGGCCCGAATGAGATTGGGAATTGAATTAAATGCTAAAATGAAACCACGAGTGAGGTTGGGGAATCTGTAATATGAACATAGTGGCATTCAGTTAGAATGCGTTCATTCCTAAGTATAGCAGATATAAGCTATAAGGTTGGGTTCCTTTTAACCTTCTGTGGTGTAGTGGAAGCGCCTTGACATAGTAATCATAAGTCCTAGGTTCGAGTCCCAGTCGGGGTAAAAAAATGATTCATGTTTTCACATATGTAATGTGTTTATTTGATAATTTCATGGCCCGAATGAGATTGGGAATTGAAATAAATGCTAATATGAAGCCACGAGTGAGGTTGGGGAATCTGTAATATGAACATTATGGCATTCAGTTAGAATACTTTCATTCCTAAGTATAGCAGATATAAGCTATAAGGTTGGGTTCCTTTTAACCTTCTGTGGTGTAGTGGTAGCGCCTTGACTTAGTAATCATAAGTCCTAGGTTCGAGTCCCGGTCGGGGTAAAAAATGATTCATGTTTTCACATATGTAATGTGCTTATTTGATAATTTCATGGCCCGAATGAGATTGGGAATTGAATTAAATGCTAAAATGAAGCCACGAGTGAGGTTGGGGAATCTGTAATATGAACATAGTGGCATTCAGTTAGAATGCGTTCATTCCTAAGTATAGCAGATATA
>JAXCGZ010023504.1:17500-35000 GCA_037179515.1 Halocaridina rubra
AAATAAGCACATTACATATGTGAAAACATGAATCATTTTTTTACCCCGACCGGGACTCGAACCTAGGACTTATGATTATTAAGTCAAGGCACTACCACTACACCACAGAAGGTTAAAAGGAACCCAACCTTATAGCTTATATCTGCTATACTTAGGAATGAACGCATTCTAACTGAATGCCACTATGTTCATATTACAGATTCCCCAACCTCACTCGTGGCTTCATTTTAGCATTTAATTCAATTCCCAATCTCATTCGGGCCATGAAATTATCAAATAAGCACATTACATGTGTGAAAACATGAATCATTTTTTTTTTTACCCCGACCGGGACTCGAACCTAGGACTTATGATTACTAAGTCAAGGCGCTACCACTACACCACAGAAGGTTAAAAGGAACCCAACCTTATAGCTTATATCTGCTATACTTAGGAATGAACGCATTCTAACTGAATGCCACTATGTTCATATTACAGATTCCCCAACCTCACTCGTGGCTTCATTTTAGCATTTAATTCAATTCCCAATCTCATTCTGGCCATGAAATTATCAAATAAGCACATTACATATGTGAAAACATGAATCATTTTTTTACCCCGACTGGGACTCGAACCTAGGACTTATGATTACTAAGTCAAGGCGCTTCCACTACACCACAGAAGGTTAAAAGGAACCCAACCTTATAGCTTATATCTGCTATACTTAGGAATGAACGCATTCTAACTGAATGCCACTATGTTCATATTACAGATTCCCCAACCTCACTCGTGGCTTCATTTTAGCATTTAATTCAATTCCCAATCTCATTCGGGCCATTAAATTATCAAATAAGCACATTACATATGTGAAAACATGAATCATTTTTTTACCCCGACCGGGACTCGAACCTAGGACTTATGATTACTAAGTCAAGGCGCTACCACTACAACACAGAAGGTTAAAAGGAACCCAACCTTATAGCTTATATCTGCTATACTTAGGAATGAACGCATTCTAACTGAATGCCACTATGTTCATATTACAGATTCCCCAACCTCACTCGTGGCTTCATTTTAGCATTTAATTCAATTCCCAATCTCATTCGGGCCATGAAATTATCAAATAAGCACATTACATATGTGAAAACATGAATCATTTTTTTACCCCGACCGGGACTCGAACCTAGGACTTATGATTATTAAGTCAAGGCGCTACCACTACACCACAGAAGGTTAAAAGGAACCCAACCTTATAGCTTATATCTGCTATACTTAGGAATGAACGCATTCTAACTGAATGCCACTATGTTTATATTACAGATTCCCCAACCTCACTCGTGGCTTCATTTTAGCATTTAATTCAATTCCCAATCTCATTCGGGCCATGAAATTATCAAATAAGCACATTACATGTGTGAAAACATGAATCATTTTTTTTTTTACCCCGACCGGGACTCGAACCTAGGACTTATGATTACTAAGTCAAGGCGCTACCACTACACCACAGAAGGTTAAAAGGAACCCAACCTTATAGCTTATATCTGCTATACTTAGGAATGAACGCATTCTAACTGAATGCCACTATGTTCATATTACAGATTCCCCAACCTCACTCGTGGCTTCATTTTAGCATTTATTTCAATTCCCAATCTCATTCTGGCCATGAAATTATCAAATAAGCACATTACATATGTGAAAACATGAATCATTTTTTTACCCCGACTGGGACTCGAACCTAGGACTTATGATTACTAAGTCAAGGCGCTACCACTACACCACAGAAGGTTAAAAGGAACCCAACCTTATAGCTTATATCTGCTATACTTAGGAATGAACGCATTCTAACTGAATGCCACTATGTTCATATTACAGATTCCCCAACCTCACTCGTGGCTTCATTTTAGCATTTAATTCAATTCCCAATCTCATTCGTGCCATGAAATTATCAAATAACACATTACATATGTGAAAACATGAATCATTTTTTTACCCCGACCGGGACTCGAACCTAGGACTTATGATTACTAAGTCAAGGCGCTACCACTACACCACAGAAGGTTAAAAGGAACCCAACCTTATAGCTTATATCTGCTATACTTAGGAATGAACGCATTCTAACTGAATGCCACTATGTTCATATTACAGATTCCCCAACCTCACTCGTGGCTTCATTTTAGCATTTAATTCAATTCCCAATCTCATTCGGGCCATGAAATTATCAAATAAGCACATTACATATGTGAAAACATGAATCATTTTTTTTTTACCCCGACCGGGACTCGAACCTAGGACTTATGATTACTAAGTCAAGGCGCTACCACTACACCACAGAAGGTTAAAAGGAACCCAACCTTATAGCTTATATCTGCTATACTTAGGAATGAACGCATTCTAACTGAATGCCACTATGTTCATATTACAGATTCCCCAACCTCACTCGTGGCTTCATTTTAGCATTTAATTCAATTCCCAATCTCATTCTTGCCATGAAATTATCAAATAAGCACATTACATATGTGAAAACATGAATCATTTTTTTACCCCGACCGGGACTCGAACCTAGGACTTATGATTACTAAGTCAAGGCGCTACCACTACACTACAGAAGGTTAAAAGGAACCCAACCTTATAGCTTATATCTGCTATACTTAGGAATGAACTTAAGGCCACTATGTTCATATTACAGATTCCCCAACCTCACTCGTGGCTTCATTTTAGCATTTAATTCAATTCCCAATCTCATTCGGGCCATGAAATTATCAAATAAGCACATTACATATGTGAAAACATGAATCATTTTTTACCCCGACCGGGACTCGAACCTAGGACTTATGATTACTAAGTCAAGGCGCTACCACTACACCACAGAAGGTTAAAAGGAACCCAACCTTATAGCTTATATCTGCTATACTTAGGAATGAACGCATTCTAACTGAATGCCACTATGTTCATATTACAGATTCCCCAACCTCACTCGAGGCTTCATTTTAGCATTTAATTCAATTCCCAATCTCATTCGGGCCATGAAATTATCAAATAAGCACATTACATATGTGAAAACATGAATCATATTTTTACCCCGACCGGGACTCGAACCTAGGACTTATGATTACTAAGTCAAGGCGCTACCACTACACCACAGAAGGTTAAAAGGAACCCAACCTTATAGCTTATATCTGCTATACTTAGGAATCAACGCATTCTAACTGAATGCCACTATGTTCATATTACAGATTCCCCAACCTCACTCGTGGCTTCATTTTAGCATTTAATTCAATTCCCAATCTCATTCGGGCCATGAAATTATCAAATAAGCACATTACATTTGTGAAAACATGAATCATTTTTTTACCCCGACCGGGACTCAAACCTAGGACTTATGATTACTAAGTCAAGGCGCTACCACTACACCACAGAAGGTTAAAAGGAACCCAACCTTAAAGCTTATATCTGCTATACTTAGGAATGAACGCATTCTAACTGAATGCCACTATGTTCATATAACAGATTCCCCAACCTCACTCGTGGCTTCATTTTAGCATTTAATTCAATTCCCAATCTCATTCGGGCCATGAAATGATCAAATAAGCAAATTACATATGTGAAAACATGAATAATTTTTTTACCCCGACTGGGACTCGAAACTAGAACTTATGATTACTAAGTCAAGGCACTACCACTACACCACAGAAGTTTAAAAGGAACCCAACCTTATAGCTTATATCTGCTATACTTAGGAATGAACGCATTCTAACTGAATGCCACTATGTTCATATTACAGATTCCCCAACCTCACTCGTGGCTTCATTTTAGCATTTAATTCAATTCCCAATCTCATTCGGGCCATGAAATTATCAAATAAGCACATTACATGTGTGAAAACATGAATCATTTTTTTTTTTACCCCGACCGGGACTCGAACCTAGGACTTATGATTACTAAGTCAAGGCGCTACCACTACACCACAGAAGGTTAAAAGGAACCCAACCTTATAGCTTATATCTGCTATACTTAGGAATGAACGCATTCTAACTGAATGCCACTATGTTCATATTACAGATTCCCCAACCTCACTCGTGGCTTCTTTTTAGCATTTAATTCAATTCCCAATCTCATTCTGGCCATGAAATTATCAAATAAGCACATTACATATGTGAAAACATGAATCATTTTTTTACCCCGACTGGGACTCGAACCTAGGACTTATGATTACTAAGTCAAGGCGCTTCCACTACACCACAGAAGGTTAAAAGGAACCCAACCTTATAGCTTATATCTGCTATACTTAGGAATGAACGCATTCTAACTGAATGCCACTATGTTCATATTACAGATTCCCCAACCTCACTCGTGGCTTCATTTTAGCATTTAATTCAATTCCCAATCTCATTCGGGCCATTAAATTATCAAATAAGCACATTACATATGTGAAAACATGAATCATTTTTTTACCCCGACCGGGACTCGAACCTAGGACTTATGATTACTAAGTCAAGGCGCTACCACTACACCACAGAAGGTTAAAAGGAACCCAACCTTATAGCTTATATCTGCTATACTTAGGAATGAACGCATTCTAACTGAATGCCACTATGTTCATATTACAGATTCCCCAACCTCACTCGTGGCTTCATTTTAGCATTTAATTCAATTCCCAATCTCATTCGGGCCATGAAATTATCAAATAAGCACATTACATATGTGAAAACATGAATCATTTTTTTACCCCGACCGGGACTCGAACCTAGGACTTATGATTATTAAGTCAAGGCGCTACCACTACACCACAGAAGGTTAAAAGGAACCCAACCTTATAGCTTATATCTGCATATACTTAGGAATGAACGCATTCTAACTGAATGCCACTATGTTTATATTACAGATTCCCCAACCTCACTCGTGGCTTCATTTTAGCATTTAATTCAATTCCCAATCTCATTCTGGCCATGAAATTATCAAATAAGCACATTACATATGTGAAAACATGAATCATTTTTTTACCCCGACTGGGACTCGAACCTAGGACTTATGATTACTAAGTCAAGGCGCTACCACTACACCACAGAAGGTTAAAAGGAACCCAACCTTATAGCTTATATCTGCTATACTTAGGAATGAACGCATTCTAACTGAATGCCACTATGTTCATATTACAGATTCCCCAACCTCACTCGTGGCTTCATTTTAGCATTTAATTCAATTCCCAATCTCATTCGGGCCATGAAATTATCAAATAAGCACATTACATATGTGAAAACATGAATCATTTTTTTACCCCGACCGGGACTCGAACCTAGGACTTATGATTACTAAGTCAAGGCGCTACCACTACACCACAGAAGGTTAAAAGGAACCCAACCTTATAGCTTATATCTGCTATACTTAGGAATGAACGCATTCTAACTGAATGCCACTATGTTCATATTACAGATTCCCCAACCTCACTCGTGGCTTCATTTTAGCATTTAATTCAATTCCCAATCTCATTCGGGCCATGAAATTATCAAATAAGCACATTACATATGTGAAAACATGAATCATTTTTTTTTTACCCCGACCGGGACTCAAACCTAGGACTTATGATTACTAAGTCAAGGCGCTACCACTACACCACAGAAGGTTAAAAGGAACCCAACCTTATAGCTTATATCTGCTATACTTAGGAATGAACGCATTCTAACTGAATGCCACTATGTTCATATTACAGATTCCCCAACCTCACTCGTGGCTTCATTTTAGCATTTAATTCAATTCCCAATATCATTCGGGCCATGAAATTATCAAATAAGCACATTACATATGTGAAAACATGAATCATTTTTTTACCCCGACCGGGACTCGAACCTAGGACTTATGATTACTAAGTCAAGGCGCTACCACTACACCACAGAAGGTTAAAAGGAACCCAACCTTATAGCTTATATCTGCTATACTTAGGAATGAACTTAAGGCCACTATGTTCATATTACAGATTCCCCAACCTCACTCGTGGCTTCATTTTAGCATTTAATTCAATTCCCAATCTCATTCGGGCCATGAAATTATCAAATAAGCACATTACATATGTGAAAACATGAATCATTTTTTACCCCGACCGGGACTCGAACCTAGGACTTATGATTACTAAGTCAAGGCGCTACCACTACACCACAGAAGGTTAAAAGGAACCCAACCTTATAGCTTATATCTGCTATACTTAGGAATGAACGCATTCTAACTGAATGCCACTATGTTCATATTACAGATTCCCCAACCTCACTCGTGGCTTCATTTTAGCATTTAATTCAATTCCCAATCTCATTCGGGCCATGAAATTATCAAATAAGCACATTACATATGTGAAAACATGAATCATTTTTTTACCCCGACCGGGACTCGAACCTAGGACTTATGATTACTAAGTCAAGGCGCTACCACTACACCACAGAAGGTTAAAAGGAACCCAACCTTATAGCTTATATCTGCTATACTTAGGAATGAACGCATTCTAACTGAATGCCACTATGTTCATATTACAGATTCCCCAACCTCACTCGTGGCTTCATTTTAGCATTTAATTCAATTCCCAATCTCATTCGGGCCATGAAATTATCAAATAAGCACATTACATTTGTGAAAACATGAATCAGTTTTTTACCCCGACCGGGACTCAAACCTAGGACTTATGATTACTAAGTCAAGGCGCTACCACTACACCACAGAAGGTTAAAAGGAACCCAACCTTAAAGCTTATATCTGCTATACTTAGGAATGAACGCATTCTAACTGAATGCCACTATGTTCATATAACAGATTCCCCAACCTCACTCGTGGCTTCATTTTAGCATTTAATTCAATTCCCAATCTCATTCGGGCCATGAAATGATCAAATAAGCAAATTACATATGTGAAAACATGAATCATTTTTTTACCCCGACTGGGACTCGAACCTAGAACTTATGATTACTAAGTCAAGGCACTACCACTACACCACAGAAGTTTAAAAGGAACCCAACCTTATAGCTTATATCTGCTATACTTAGGAATGAACGCATTCTAACTGAATGCCAATATGTTCATATTACAGATTCCCCAACCTCACTCATGGCTTCATTTTAGCATTTAATTCAATTCCCAATCTCATTCTGGCCATGAAATTATCAAATAAGCACATTACATATGTGAAAACATGAATCATTTTTTTTACCCCGACCGGGACTCGAACCTAGGACTTATGATTACTAAGTCAAGGCGCTACCACTACACCACAGAAGGTTAAAAGGAACCCAACCTTATAGCTTATATCTGCTATACTCAGGAATGAACGCATTCTAACTGAATGCCACTATGTTCATATTACAGATTCCCCAAGTATAGCAGATATAAGCTATAAGGTTGGGTTCCTTTTAACCTTCTGTGGTGTAGTGGTAGCGCCTTGACTTAGTAATCATAAGTCCTAGGTTCGAGTCCCGGTCGGGGTAAAAAAAATAATTCATGTTTTCACATATGTAATGTGCTTATTTGATAATTTCAAGAACCGAATGAGATTGGGAATTGAATTAAATGCTAAAATGAAGCCACGGGTGAGGTTGGGGAATCTGTAATATGAACATAGTGGCTTTCAGTTAGAATGCGTTCATTCCTAAGTATAGCAGATATAAGCTATAAGGTTGGGTTCCTTTTAACCTTCTGTGGTGTAGTGGTAGCGCCTTGACTTAGTAATCATAAGTCCTAGGTTCGAGTCCCGGTCGGGGTAAAAAAATGATTCATGTTTTCACATATGTAATGTGCTTATTTGATAATTTCATGGCCCGAATGAGATTGGGAATTGAATTAAATGCTAAAATGAAGCCACAAGTGAGGTTGGGGAATCTGTAATATGAACATAGTGGCATTCAGTTAGAATGCGTTCATTCCTAAGTATAGCAGATATAAGCTATAAGGTTG
This sequence comes from Halocaridina rubra, assembly GCA_037179515.1. Taxonomy (NCBI): domain Eukaryota; kingdom Metazoa; phylum Arthropoda; class Malacostraca; order Decapoda; family Atyidae; genus Halocaridina; species Halocaridina rubra. The sequence continues at coordinate 25,406 of JAXCGZ010023504.1, forward strand.
GGTTCCTTTTAACCTTCTGTGGTGTAGTGGTAGCGCCTTGACTTAGTAATCATAAGTCCTAGGTTCGAGTCCCGGTCGGGGTAAAAAATGATTCATGTTTTCACATATGTAATGTGCTTATTTGATAATTTCATGGCCCGAATGAGATTGGGAATTGAATTAAATGCTAAAATGAAACCACGAGTGAGGTTGGGTAATTTGTAATATGAACATAGTGGCATTCAGTTAGAATGCGTTCATCCCTAAGTATAGCAGATATAAGCTATAAGGTTGGGTTCCTTTTAACCTTCTGAGGTGTAGTGGTAGCGCCTTGACATAGTAATCATAAGTCCTAGGTTCGAGTCCCGGTCGGGGTAAAAAAATGATTCATGTTTTCACATATGTAATGTGTTTATTTGATAATTTCATGGCCCGAATGAGATTGGGAATTGAATTAAATGCTAATGATTACTAAGTCAAGGCGCTACCACTACACCACAGAAGGTTAAAAGGAACCCAACCTTATAACTTATATCTGCTATACTTAGGAATGAACGCATTCTAACTGAATGCCACTATGTTCATATTACAGATTCCCCAACCTCACTCGTGGCTTCATTTTAGCATTTAATTCAATTCCCAATCTCATTCGGGCTATGAAATTATCAAATAAGTACATTACATATGTGAAAACATGAATCATTTTTTTTTTACCCCGACCGGGACTCGAACCTAGGACTTATGATTACTAAGTCAAGGCGCTACCACTACACCACAGAAGGTTAAAAGGAGCCCAACCTTATAGCTTATATCTGCCATACTTAGGAATGAACGCATTCTAACTGAATGCCACTATGTTCATATTACAAATTCCCCAACCTCACTCGTGGCTTCATTTTAGCATTTAATTCAATTCCCAATCTCATTCGGGCCATGAAATTATCAAATAAGCACATTACATATGTGAAAACATGAATCATTTTTTTACCCCGACCGGGACTCGAACCTAGGACTTATGATTACTAAGTCAAGGCGCTACCACTACACCACAGAAGGTTGAAAGGAACCCAACCTTATAGCTTATATCTGCTATACTTAGGAATGAACGCATTCTAACTGAATGCCACTATGTTCATATTACAGATTCCCCAACCTCACTCGTGGCTTCATTTTAGCATTTAATTCAATTCCCAATCTCATTCGGGCCATGAAATTATCAAATAAGCACATTACATATGTGAAAACATGAATCATTTTTTTTCCCCGACTGGGACTCGAACCTAGGACTTATGATTACTAAGTCAAGGCGCTACCACTACACCACAGAAGGTTAAAAGGAACCCAACCTTATAGCTTATATCTGCTACACTTAGGAATGAATGCATTCTAACTGAATGCCACTATGTTCATATTACAGATTCCCCAACCTCACTCGTGGCTTCATTTTAGCATTTAATTCAATTCCCAATCTCATTCGGGCCATGAAATTATCAAATAAGCACATTACATATGTGAAAACATGAATCATCTTTTTTCACCGACCGGGACTCGAACCTAGGACTTATGATTACTAAGTCAAGGCGATACCACTACACCACAGAAGGTTAAAAGGAACCCAACCTTATAGCTTATATCTGCTATACTTAGGAATGAACGCATTCTAACTGAATGCCACTATGTTCATATTACAGATTCCCCAACCTCACTCGTGGCTTCATTTTAGCACTTAATTCAATTCCCAATCTCATTCGGGCCATGAAATTATCAAATAAGCACATCACATATGTGAAAACATGAATCATTTTTTTACCCCGACCGGGACTCGAACCTAGGACTTATGATTACTAAGTCAAGGCGCTACCACTACACCACAGAAGGTTAAAAGGAACCCAACCTTATAGCTTATATCTGCTATACTTAGGAATGAACGCATTCTAACTGAATGCCACTATTTTCATATTACAGATTCCCCAACCTCACTCGTGGCTTCATTTTAGCATTTAATTCAATTCCCAATCTCATTCGGGCCATGAAATTATCAAATAAGCACATTACATATGTGAAAACATGAATCATTTTTTTTACCCCGACGGGGACTCGAACCTAGGACTTATGATTACTAAGTCAAGGCGCTACCACTACACCACAGAAGGTTAAAAGGAACCCAACCTTATAGCTTATATCTGCTATACTTAGGAATGAAAGCATTCTAACTGAATGCCACTATGTTCATATTACAGATTCCCCAACCTCACTCGTGGCTTCATTTTAGCATTTAATTCAATTCCCAATCTCATTCGGGCCATGAAATTATCAAATAAGCACATTACATATTTGAAATCATGAATCATTTTTTACCCCGACCGGGACTTGAACCTAGGACTTATGATTACTAAGTCAAGGCGCTACCACTACACCACAGAAGGATAAAAGGAACCCAACCTTATAGCTTATATCTGCTATACTTAGGAATGAAAGCATTCTAACTGAATGCCACTATGTTCATATTACAGATTCCCCAACCTCACTCGTGGCTTCATATTAGCATTTAATTCAATTCCCAATCTCATTCGGGCCATGAAATTATCAAATAAGCACATTACATATGTGAAAACATGAATCATTTTTTTTACCCCGACCGGGACTCGAACCTAGGACTTATGATTACTAAGTCAAGGCGCTACCATTACACCACTGAGGGTTAAAAGGAACCCAACCTTATAGCTTATATCTGCTATACTTAGGAATGAACGCATTCTAATTGAATGCCACTATGTTCATATTACAGATTCCCCAACCTCACTCGTGGCTTCATTTTAGCATTTAATTCAATTCCCAATCTCATTCGGGCCATGAAATTATCAAATAAGCACATTACATGTGTGAAAACATGATTCATTTTTTTTTTTTACCACGACCGGGACTCGAACCTAGGACTTATGATTACTAAGTCAAGGCGCTACCACTACACCACAGAAGGTTAAAAGGAACCCAACCTTATAGCTTATATCTGCTATACTTAGGAATGAACGCATTCTAACTGAATGCCACTATGTTCATATTACAGATTCACCAACCTCACTCGTGGCTTCATTTTAGCATTTAATTCAATTCCCAATCTCATTCGGGCCATGAAATTATCAAATAAGCACATTACATATGTGAAAACATGAATCATTTTTTTACCCCGACCGGGACTCGAACCTAGGACTTATGATTACTAACTCAAGGCGCTACCACTACACCACAGAAGGTTAAAAGGAACCCAACCTTATAGCTTATATCTGCTATACTTAGGAATGAACGCATTGTAACTGAATGCCACTATGTTCATATTACAGATTCCCCAACCTCACTCGTGGCTTCATTTTAGCATTTAATTCAATTCCCAATCTCATTCGGGCCATGAAATTATCAAATAAGCACATTACATATGTGAAAACATGAATCATTTTTTTTTTACCCCGACCGGGACTCGAACCTAGGACTTATGATTACTAAGTCAAGGCGCTACCACTACACCACAGAAGGTTAAAAGGAGCCCAACCTTATAGCTTATATCTGCTATACTTAGGAATGAACGCATTCTAACTGAATGCCACTATGTTCATATTACAAATTCCCCAACCTCACTCGTGGCTTCATTTTAGCATTTAATTCAATTCCCAATCTCATTCGGGCCATGAAATTATCAAATAAGCACATTACATATGTGAAAACATGAATCATCTTTTTACCCCGACCGGGACTCGAACCTAGGACTTATGATTACTAAGTCAAGGCGCTACCACTACACCACAGAATGTTAAAAGGAACCCAACCTTATAGCTTATATCTGCTATACTTAGGAATGAACGCATTCTAACTGAATGCCACTATGTTCATATTACAGATTCCCCAACCTCACTCGTGGCTTCATTTTAGCATTTAATTCAATTCCCAATCTCATTCGGGCCATGAAATTATCAAATAAGCACATTACATATGTGAAAACATGAATCATTTTTTTACCCCGACTGGGACTCGAACCTAGGACTTATGATTATTAAGTCAAGGCACTACCACTACACCACAGAAGGTTAAAAGGAACCCAACCTTATAGCTTATATCTGCTATACTTAGGAATGAACGCATTCTAACTGAATGCCACTATGTTCATATTACAGATTCCCCAACCTCACTCGTGGCTTCATTTTAGCATTTAATTCAATTCCCAATCTCATTCGGGCCATGAAATTATCAAATAAGCACATTACATGTTTGAAAACATGAATCATTTTTTTTTTTACCCCGACCGGGACTCGAAACTAGGACTTATGATTATTAAGTCAAGGCACTACCACTACACCACAGAAGGTTAAAAGGAACCCAACCTTATAGCTTATATCTGCTATACTTAGGAATGAACGCATTCTAACTGAATGCCACTATGTTCATATTACAGATTCCCCAACCTCACTCGTGGCTTCATTTTAGCATTTAATTCAATTCCCAATCTCATTCGGGCCATGAAATTATCAAATAAGCACATTACATGTGTGAAAACATGAATCATTTTTTTTTTTACCCCGACCGGGACTCGAAACTAGGACTTATGATTACTAAGTCAAGGCGCTACCACTACACCACTGAAGGTTAAAAGGAACCCAACCTTATAGCTTATATCTGCTATACTTAGGAATGAACGCATTCTAACTGAATGCCACTATGTTCATATTACAGATTCCCCAACCTCACTCCTGGCTTCATTTTAGCATTTAATTCAATTCCCAATCTCATTCAGGCCATGAAATTATCAAATAAGCACATTACATATGTGAAAACATGAATCATTTTTTTACCCCGACTGGGACTCGAACCTAGGACTTATGATTACTAAGTCAAGGCGCTACCACTACACCACAGAAGGTTAAAAGGAACCCAACCTTATAGCTTATATCTGCTATACTTAGGAATGAACGCATTCTAACTGAATGCCACTATGTTCATATTACAGATTCCCCAACCTCACTCGTGGCTTCATTTTAGCATTTAATTCTATTCCCAATCTCATTCGGGCCATGAAATTATCAAATAAGCACATTACATATGTGAAAACATGAATCATTTTTTTACCCTGACTGGGACTCGAACCTAGGACTTATGATTACTAAGTCAAGGCGCTACCACTACACCACAGAAGGTTAAAAGGAACCCAACCTTATAGCTTATATCTGCTATACTTAGGAATGAACGCATTCTAACTGAATGCCACTATGTTCATATTACAGATTCCCCAACCTCACTCGTGGCTTCATTTTAGCATTTAATTCAATTCCCAATCTCATTCGGGCCATGAAATTATCAAATAAGCACATTACATATGTGAAAACATGAATCATTTTTTTTTTACCCCGACCGGGACTCGAACCTAGGACTTATGATTACTAAGTCAAGGCGCTACCACTACACCACAGAAGGCTAAAAGGAACCCAACCTTATAGCTTATATCTGCTATACTTAGGAATGAACGCATTCTAACTGAATGCCACTATGTTCATATTACAGATTCCCCAACCTCACTCGTGGCTTCATTTTAGCATTTAATTCAATTCCCAATCTCATTCGGGCCATGAAATTATCAAATAAGCACATTACATATGTTAAAACATGAATCATTTTTTTACCCCGACCGGGACTCGAACCTAGGACTTATGATTACTAAGTCAAGGCGCTACCACTACACCACAGAAGGTTAAAAGGAACCCAACCTTATAGCTTATATCTGCTATTCTTAGGAATGAACGCATTCTAACTTAAGGCCACAATGTTCATATTACAGATTCCCCAACCTCACTCGTGGCTTCATTTTAGCATTTAATTCAATTCCCAATCTCATTCGGGCCATGAAATTATCAAATAAGCACATTACATATGTGAAAACATGAATCATTTTTTTACCCCGACCGGGACTCGAACCTAGGACTTATGATTACTAAGTCAAGGCGCTACCACTACACCACAGAAGGTTAAAAGGAACCCAACCTTATAGCTTATATCTGCTATACTTAGGAATGAACGCATTCTAACTGAATGCCACTATGTTCATATTACAGATTCCCCAACCTCACTCGGGGCTTCATTTTAGCATTTAATTCAATTCCCAATCTCATTCGGGCCATGAAATTATCAAATAAGCACATTACATATGTGAAAACATGAATCATTTTTTTACCCCGACCGGGACTCGAACCTAGGACTTATGATTACTAAGTCAAGGCGCTACCACTACACCACAGAAGGTTAAAAGGAACCCAACCTTATAGCTTATATCTGCTATACTTAGGAATGAACGCATTCTAACTGAATGCCACTATGTTCATATTACAGATTCCCCAACCTCACTCCTGGCTTCATTTTAGCATTTAATTCAATTCCCAATCTCATTCGGGCCATGAAATTATCAAATAAGCACATTACATATGTGAAAACATGAATCATTTTTTTACCCCAACCGGGACTCGAACCTAGGACTTATGATTACTAAGTCAAGGCGCTACCACTACACCACAGAAGGTTAAAAGGAACCCAACCTTATAGCTTATATCTGCTATACTTAGGAATGAACGCATTCTAACTGAATGCCACTATGTTCATATAACAGATTCCCCAACCTCACTCGTGGCTTCATTTTAGCATTTAATTCAATTCCCAATCTCATTCGGGCCATGAAATTATCAAATAAGCACATTACATATGTGAAAACATGAATCATTTTTTTACCCCGACTGGGACTTGAACCTAGAACTTATGATTACTAAGTCAAGGCACTACCACTACACCACAGAAGGTTAAAAGGAACCCAACCTTATAGCTTATATCTGCTATACTTAGGAATGAACGCATTCTAACTGAATGCCTATATGTTCATATTACAGATTCCCCAACCTCACTCGTGGCTTCATTTTAGCATTTAATTCAATTCCCAATCTCATTCGGGCCATGAAATTATCAAATAAGCACATTACATATGTGAAAACATGAATCATTTTTTTTACCCCGACCGGGACTCGAACCTAGGACTTATGATTACTAAGTCAAGGCGCTACCACTACACCACAGAAGGTTAAAAGGAACCCAACCTTATAGCTTATATCTGCTATACTCAGGAATGAACGCATTCAAACTGAATGCCACTATGTTCATATTACAGATTCCCCATGTATAGCAGATATAAGCTATAAGGTTGGGTTCCTTTTAACCTTCTGTGGTGTAGTGGTAGCTCCTTGACTTAGTAATCATAAGTCCTAGGTTCGAGTCCCCGTCGGGGTAAAAAAAATGATTCATGTTTTCACATATGTAATGTGCTTATTTGATAATTTCATGGCCCGAATGAGATTGGGAATTGAATTAAATGCTAAAATGAAGCCACGAGTGAGGTTGGGGAATCTGTAATATGAACATAGTGGCATTCAGTTAGAATGCATTCATTCCTAAGTATAGCAGATATAAGCTATAAGGTTGGGTTCCTTTTAACCTTCTGTGGTGTAGTGGTAGCGCCTTGACTTAGTAATCATAAGTCCTAGGTTCGAGTCCCGGTCGGGGTAAAAAAATGATTCATGTTTTCACATATGTAATGTGCTTATTTGATAATTTCATGGCCCGAATGAGATTGGGAATTGAATTAAATGCTAAAATGAAGCCACGAGTGAGGTTGGGGAATCTGTAATATGAACATAGTGGCATTCAGTTAGAATGCGTTCATTCCTAAGTATAGCAGATATAAGCTATAAGGTTGGGTTCCTTTTAACCTTCTGTGGTGTAGTGGTAGCGCCTTGACTTAGTAATCATAAGTCCTAGGTTCGAGTCCCAGTCGGGGTAAAAAAATGATTCATGTTTTCACATATGTAATGTGCTTATTTGATAATTTCATGGCCCGAATGAGATTGGGAATTGAATTAAATGCTAAAATGAAGCCACGAGTGAGGTTGGGGAATCTGTAATATGAACATAGTGGCATTCAGTTAGAATGCGTTCATTCCTAAGTATAGCAGACATAAGCTATAAGGTTGGGTTCCTTTTAACCTTCTGTGGTGTAGTGGTAGCGCCTTGACTTAGTAATCATAAGTCCTAGGTTCGAGTCCCGGTCGGGGTAAAAAGATGATTCATGTTTTCACATATGTAATGTGCTTATTTGATAATTTCATGGCCGGAATGAGATTGGGAATTGAATTAAATGCTAAAATGAAGCCACGAGTGAGGTTGGGGAATCTGTAATATGAACATAGTGGCATTCAATTAGAATGCGTTCATTCCTAAGTATAGCAGATATAATCTATAAGGTTGGGTTCCTTTTAACGCTCAGTGGTGTAATGGTAGAGCCTTGACTTTGTAATCATAAGTCCTAGGTTCGAGTCCCGGTCGGGGTAAAAAAATGATTCATGTTTTCACATATGTAATGTGCTTATTTGATAATTTCATGGCCCGAATGAGATTGGGAATTGATTTAAATGCTAAAATGAAGCCACGAGTGAGGTTGGGGAATCTGTAATATGAACATAGTGGCATTCAGTTAGAATGCGTTCATTCCTAAGTATAGCAGATATAAGCTATAAGGTTGGGTTCCTTTTAACCTTCTGTGGTGTAGTGGTAGCGCCTTGACATAGTAATCATAAGTCCTAGGTTCGAGTCCCGGTCGGGGTAAAAAAATGATTCATGTTTTCACATATGTAATGTGCTTATTTGATAATTTCATGGCCCGAATGAGATTGGGAATTGAATTAAATGCTAAAATGAAGCCACGAGTGAGGTTGGGGAATCTGTAATATGAACATAGTGGCATTCAGTTAGAATGCGTTCATTCCTAAGTATAGCAGATATGAGCTATAAGGTTGGGTTCCTTTTAACCTTCTGTGGTGTAGTGGTAGCGCCTTGACTTAGTAATCATAAGTCCTAGGTTCGAGTCCCGGTCGGGGTAAAAAAAATGATTCATGTTTTCACATATGTAATGTGGTTATTTGATAATTTCATGGCCCGAATGAGATTGGGAATTGAATTAAATGCTAAAATGAAACCACGAGTGAGGTTGGGGAATCTGTAATATGAACATAGTGGCATTCAGTTAGAATGCGTTCATTCCTAAGTATAGCAGATATAAGCTATAAGGTTGGGTTCCTTTTAACCTTCTGTGGTGTAGTGGTAGCGCCTTGACTTAGTAATCATAAGTCCTAGGTTCAAATCCCGGTCGGGGTAAAAAATGATTCATGTTCTCACATATGTAATGTGCTTATTTGATAATTTCATGGCCCGAATGATATTGGGAATTGAATTAAATGCTATAATGAAGCCACGAGTGAGGTTGGATAATCTGTAATATGAACATAGTTCCCTTAAGTTAGAATGCGTTCATTCCTAAGTATAGCAAGATATAAGCTATAAGGTTGGGTTCCTATTAACCTTCTGTGGTGTAGTGGTAGCGCCTTGACTTAGTAATCATAAGTCCTAGGTTCGAGTCCCGGTCGGGGTAAAAAAAATGATTCATGTTTTCACATATGTAATGTGCTTATTTGATAATTTCATGGCCCGAATGAGATTGGGAATTGAATTAAATGCTAAAATGAAGCCACGAGTGAGGTTG
>JAXCGZ010023505.1:0-12500 GCA_037179515.1 Halocaridina rubra
TAATAATAAAATAATCTCTCTCTCTCTCTCTCTCTCTCTCTCTCTCTCTCTCTCTCTCTCTCTCTCTCTCTCTCTCTCTCTCTCTCTCTCTCTCTCTCTCTCTCTTTCTGCCTCTAATACACACCACACATACACACACACGCACACACATACACACACACACACACACACACACACACACACACACACACACACACACACTCCCGCTCTCTATTTGTCTTTCTTTCTTTCTTTCTTTCTTTCTTTCTTTCTTTCTTTCTTTCTTTCTTTCTTTCTTTCTTCCTTCCATTCATTCATTCATTCATTCATTCATGCTTTCTTTCTTTCTTTCTTTCTTTCTTTCTTTCTCAATTCAGTGCTGTTAATAACGATGATGTCCCTTCTATCAACAACTCTTAGGTTTTGCAAACTAGGTTTTTTATATCTACTCACAATTCCTTCAGTGAATTGAAAGACGAATGTGACAGTGCTAGTGAAGAAGAGGTAGACTCAGATAAAAGTGATAGTCAACATGACAGCTTGAATACACCATCTAGCACAAATAATCAATTCAGTAACAGGTTGCATAACAATGAAACAACAATAGCATCCTTCCCCACTACTCCTGACAACACAATAACAGGCACTAACCAGAACAAAACTCTTTCTCACTACTGCTAACAACACAACAACTATCACTAACCAGGACAACCAAATTAAACCATCCAGCAATAAACGGTGAAGAAAATAAAAAAGACAAAATAGAAGCAGTCTCTAATCTAAACAGTCCATTGAAATCCTCTCCCCTAGAGCCACAGTTACCCAATAATGCAAGTGCAAGGGTTACAGCTCAAATATATATTCGCATTCCTGGCAACCCCTTTGAGAGAGAGAAACGTAATATTTTGACAAATCTAGGAGTTCCCTCTGAAAAAGTCTTAATTAAAGAGCTTTCTCACAAACCAAATTGGATCTCCTCCGCAATAACAATATCTCAAGGATATTGAATACGTGGCTTACAAACTGAATCAATGGCCTACAGGCACAATTGACCGTAGGGGCAAACAGTGGACACAACCTGGGTTATCTATGAAATATCCCAAACCACAACGAGACCACAGAAATAGACACAATACAAACCTCTCTTATCGCCGTCCATGCACAAGAGACTTATCCTGGAGAGATGGCACTATTGACCGCAGAATCTAACCAAGGCATACAAACTTTGGGAAGGCCTGATCATACCATGGCACATACTCAAGTCACCGTTACCCATCCAACGGCAGGTACAGACACCAGGATCAATGGACTATCCCAAGAACATACTATTATGATGAATTCACAGTGTATCACTTATCCAAGAACAAACTACAACTATGACTACGGATACCTCCCTGATGAAGCATGGAATGAATGTAGCATTAGTACATGTGAATGCTCAGTCCCTTCTTGCTCATTTTGAGGAAAAAATAATGCAAACAAAAGACTATAATATAGATATCCTCTGTGTAAGTGAAACTTTGCTTCTTCCTACAACTGAAAATAAATCTATGAATATTTCAGAGTTTAAAATATTTCGTAATGACCAAGGCCGAGGGGGTGCGGTCTGCATTAATGTTAGAAATTATTTTAGTGCATCAGAAGTAACCACAGGTTTAGAAAAAAACTGAAGAGCTCGAAGATATATGAGTCACTGTGCAGTATCAGAAACTTCCATCTTTCATTGTAGGGTGTGTTTACCGTAACCCAAATGCACCTTCCAGTTCATTCAGTCATCTACTAGAAGCATTCAGAAATATCTGTATACGCCATAAGCCTGTATATTTACTTTTTGACTTTAATGATGACTTGCTCTCAGTAGATAACAAAATTAAAATGGTGATCAACACTGTGAAGTTAACACAAATAGTGACAAAACCGACCCATATAGCCCCTAATTCTGGGACTCTGATAGATTTGATAACATATAAAGTGGAAAGTATACCCTGTTGGGACGTAGTTTCTTGTCCAATTACACACCACAAGCTCAACATTGCTATGTTAAACATAAACAAGTTTTAAAGGGAGCCTTTCTTGAACACATTCCAATACCTAAAAAATTACTACCCTGATATCTATTGTGAAGCATTAATCAACGACAGAAATGTATTTAATGGTATATTAAACAGATAACGTCGATTTGCAGGTTGAAATTCTAATAAAAATCTTCCGTAAATGCCTAGATAATTGCACACCCATTGTAACTGAAAAAACAACCCACTCTTCAGCTCCCAGGCAATACAAATCAGAAATACAAATACAAAAAGAGCTAAAAATTAATAGATATGATATGACTCTCCGTGAACATTACGAAGTAGAAAAGAAACGTGTCAGATCCCTCATTGATATAAGTAAAAAAAAAATTAATAAAAAGTAATTTAATGAATTTATACATTATACAGCGGCAACATGCAAAGTGATAAGAAGCATGGTACCAGATGGAAAAACTACCTCAGAAATTTGTGAAAATATTACGGAGTTGAAAAACAATATGGACACTTTAATAACTAATTTGCTAACGTTGGGAAAAATACATATGTGAAAACACAAGAAAAAATTAAATCAGTGGACATTGTAAGCATAAGAGATTACTTCAAGATTAATCCTGTCGATTGTGCTACCCTAATTCTTACCATAAAGAGCCTAAGAAACTCTGGCTATTATGGTCCAGATGGTGTACCATTTCAATTCATCAAAGATGCTCTACCCATGATTGCATCTATATTCTAGCTATTATAAACATTTCCATTATTAATAAAAGGTTTCATGACTCTTGGAAAAAAATCACATGTAATACCTTTCATAAAAAGGGGGACAAAGATGATGTGACAAACTATCGTCCCATTTACCTGCTACCCATTATCTCTAGAATATTAAAAAAAAAATTGCATTCCAACTAATGTCATATTTAGAGCCAAATACAATATTAACTATTAACCAACATGGTGTCAGACTAAAACTCAACAAAAACTGCACTGCTCAAAGTTACAAATAGAATTTACAATAATATTGATAAGAAAAAAATCTCTCTGCTTGTATTATTAGACTTATCTAAAGCCGTCGACAGTGTAAACCATTAAATTCTTATTAGTAAATGTACTAACCTAAATACTGGCCTGACCTGGTGTAGAGAGCATCTTTCTAATCGCAGACAGTGTATCCGTCTTAACAGCATTATTTCTACTCCAAAAAATTTATCATCTGGTGTTCCACAGGGATCAGCACTTGGTCCTATCCTCTTCTCCATTTACGTAAATGATCTATCTTCTTTCATCTCTGATTGTCTAGTCGTACAATATGCAGATGACACTCAACTACTCCTTAATTCATGTTTATTGGTTCAAGGTACCATAAAGCACAAATTCCAGAAAACACAACAATTATTTTTTACGGCAATATTATTACACCTAGCAAAACAGTAAAAAGTCTTGGAATTCTCTTTGATAACTACTTGTTATTTGATTCCCATATAGATAAAGTATGAAAGAAAAGGTTACAGGAACACTAATATACTTATCACGTAGAAAAGACAGTTTTGAGACTACTACTCGAATAACGGTTGTTGAAGCTTTAACCCTAAGTCACATTAATTACCTCGTAAATGTATGAAGAGCTACCACTAAGAATCAGATAAATAGAACATATAAGCTTATTAATTTTGCAGCTCAAGTTGCCCTGCGTAGAATAAGAAAATATGACCAAATCACACTAGCTCTCAAAAAACTTGGGCGATTGCGGATAGAAAACATGGTCGCCCATGCTATTTACGTTTTTGTATACACAATATTGAACCATCATTATCCTAGCTGGCTATTTATTCTAAAAAACAATCAGGGATATAAGGGGAGCCAACTCAAGAAAGATTAGTGCGCTCTTAATTCAGAGAACAAACACAGAAGCAGGTTCAAAGATGATCACTATTAAAGGGCCAAACTCTGGAACAATATTCAAGAGCACCTTAAATATTCATCCTCCTTCACAGCTTTCAAAGGCAAACTATATAGTTATCTTTTGGACAAATAGTTGCTGCTGACACACTAATCAAACTTATAATTTAATGGAATTTCCCTTAACACTAACCACTCTATATGTAAATTGATATAACCTTCATTGTTCTCTAAGTTAAGAACTACTTATTCTCATTGTAAGGAATACAAATATTGTGATGATGCCGATAATAACGATACTGTGTTGAGTGTTATTATTACTACTTTATTATAAACATTATTGTTAACATTTGCATTTCAGTATGATTCCTGATGTTATAATTTTTATACGTATCTGTTAACTCAAGGTAATTTTCATTTTCTAGGAAAGCTATATTTATTTTAACTGTATGTATTACTCTCTTACCTATAAGTTTAATTACTTGCCAACTTAGAAGTTACTCTTAGTTTTGTAAACGAATAGCCATTGTAAGAAATGGAAATAAATGTTCTTTTTTTCTTTCTTTCTTTCTTTCTTTCTTTCTTTAAAGGAAGTATGTGAGAGCACAACTAATTGAATAATGATGAACAAACAGACAAACAAACAAACATTTATTTCCATTTTTGTACAATGGTTATTCTTCTAAAAGTAAAAGTAACTTTTAAGTAGACATGTAATTGAACTAATAAGTAAGAGGGTAATACATACAGTTAAAGATATCTAAATCTACATTCACCTTTTTCTGTCATACAACTTCTTTCCAAACCTTCCATCTGAACACGCAATCGCACACCCTACACCAGGGGTGGGCAACCATTATCAGTCTGGGTGCCAAACTCAGCCAAACCTTTTATACAAGATTTCCACACGTTCCAACCGAAGTTTTCGGAAAATTTTTATAATTTGGTGTCTTTTTAATAATTGGGAGGACCTTTTGAAGTAATAAAAACTTACACCGAAGAGGGAAAATAAGAGAATATTGTATGAGTGAATCTTTTATATATTTACCATCGGTGCGATTTTTGCTGCTGCATCACTGATGACACGTACTTTATATCAGGTTTATATTTTGTAACCTTGGGAGCTATGCATGCACTACTTCCTTCATTCGGAAGGCCACTTCTATTACGAGACTTAAAAAACTTCATCACGGAGAACAATGATTCACAAGAATATGCGTCTGGGAAAATGCTGAGTGATGCTGTTGCACGGTTTGTTAAACTAACAAAATTATCTGTAATAGTATTCCAAGTCTTTAATACCACGTCATCCGCATTTCTCTCTGTCACACCCCTTTCCAATCGATACTTTTCAATATTTTCCAAGTCGGCTCTAAGGTCAACAAAATTTTACTTCTAAATTGAACTACTCTGAAACTCAAGCATCTGAAATTCAAAATCATCCATGTCTATCCATGAAGTAACTGCAAATTTAGTTCATCCAGTTTTATTTTGTTAGGAAACGTAATTAAATTTGCAGTGCCTTCTAATTCTCGGAACCTAGCAAATATTTTAGAGAACTGGTCAACTGTCGATTTAGTGGCCTGTTTTGTCATCCTCTGGAATATCACTGATGCATTTCCTTAAGTTTGGAAAATATCAGTATCTCCCACTATCTACATCTCTTAAAACTTTTAGTTTCATTTCAAATGCCTATATTTAATCAAACATAGCATCAAGTGTCTTACCAGAGCCTTGTAATTAACGTTCAAGTCAATGTTCTTAAAAATCTGTATAAAAACATCAATATAAAAACTCACATGATGTCAGACATTTCTTTATAAGACACTTGCTGATCAGTCAGAGAGAAATTTATTTCTGTGTGGTGGCAGATTCAGAGCAGAAGCTGTGTCAGTTAGTGTCAGAATTTGGAATGGTGCGTGAGAGAAGGAAGTTACGAGTGAATGTGGGAAAGAGTAAGGTTATGAGGTGTACAAGATATGAGAATGGTGCTGGACTGAATGTTATGTTGAATGGACAGACACTTGAGGAAGTTAATCAGTTTAAGTATTTAGGCTCGGTTATAGCTGCAAATGGTGGAGTGGAAGCAGATGTGTGTCACAGAGTGAATGAAGGATGTAAAGTGTTGGGTGCATTGAAAGGAGTGATGAAGAATAGAGGGTTGGAAATGAATGTTAAGAAAGTTTTGTATGAGAAAGTGGTTGTGCCAACTGTGATGTATGGATCAGAGTTATGGGGTATGAAAGTAAGTGAGAGACTGAAACTAAATGTGTTTGAGATGAAATGCCTGAGGAGCATGATTGGGGTATCTCGGTTGGATAGGGTTGGGAATGAAGTGGTGAAAGCAAGAACGGGTGTGAGGAGAGAAATTGCAGCCATAGTAGATATGAATGTTCTGAGATGGTTTGACCATGTGGAAAGGATGGATGATGAAAGACTGCTGAAAAAGGTGATGAATGCTAGATTTGATGGGAGAAATACTAGAGGGAAGCCTAGGTTTGTGTGGATGGATGTAGTAAGGAGAGCCCTGAATGATAGGGGTGAGGATGTGGGGGAAGCAAGAGAGCGTGCTAGGAATAGGAATGAGTGGTGAGCGATGGTGACGCAGTTCTGATGGGCATCTGCTGTTACCACAGGGCTGCATCTTACAAAGGTAGCCCTGTGGTAGGGGCAGCGGGGGAGTTGGCATATATGAAGCGACACAGGTTGTGGAAGAGCTGGGAGGATGGGCTGTAGCATTCCAGCAGTGCCATCTGAACGGTCTCTAACTCCCTCGTCATTGCCCATAGAGCAAAGTATTCCCCTTATTGTTTTTTTTTTTTTATGTCGGCTACCCCCAATTAAAGGGGGAAACAGCCAAGGTAGATAGATAGATGCATTTAATAAACCGTTTGAGAACAAAACCTCGACTAAGACAATGAAGATTGCTGTACATTGTTAGACCTTTTACATCGAATCCACCTTATTCACTAATTTCTGAAATTGTATCTTATATAAAGCACCTGCAGAAATGTAATTAACAACCTTGGTAACTGTCACTTCTTGGGGTTTCTTTAAACCAGCTTTTGCACAGAAAGCCTCATGTATGATGCAATGAAAACCTATCAGTGGATGAACAACATGTTTTTAAACTGATTTACAAATCCATTATCCTTACCATTCACGCTAGGCTCACTATCTGTTGTGAAGGATATTAGTTTGAAATGTCAATTTGTCGAATAGACAATTCGTTCATAACTGCTTTACATATTTCAACCCCTGTGGTACGCTCAGGTACCGTTACATGGTGAATCATCTCTTCACATACTTCGTCTGCCCTATAAATCGAGAAAAGTTGGCTAGTCCAGCTGATGATGTAATGTGTGTGCTTTCTTCATCAATACAAATAGAAAAAACTTTCATGATGCCAAATCCTGTCTTAAGTGTTCACCTGCTTTCCTTTCTAGCGTAAGAATCCTATCCTTAATTGTTTTTTTCTACTCACAGACAAATCTTTGATGTGCGGAATATTTTTTTTTACCTTATCTGAATGGTTGTCAAAAAGATGAAGCGAGCATTCTAGCCATGCTTCTTTAATATACTCTCAGTCACAGAGTGGCTTTCCATGTTGGCAATTTTTAAAAGTTCAAAACTAACAGCAACCAACTTTGAACTTGGCCAACCCAAAATAAATTTTATCAAATTATCTGATTTTTTTTTTATTTGTCACCACGAGAATTTATTTTATTTTCCTGCTCAGTTTGACTGCTTAAGTTTTCATGAACAGTTTCAAAATATTTATTCACAGAAGAAATCCTGCAAACAACTGATTCGGAGCAGAAAATGCATAATGCATTATTATCTTTCATAATCATGACAAATTTTTTAGTTCAGTATGCTTTAAATTCACTAATATTATTCTCACTTGGATGACATCGTTTCTTGGTTGGTGGTCGTGGCATTCTGTACAACTTGTAAAGGATACAATGCAATATATATATATATATATATATATATATATATATATATATATATATATATATATATATATATATATATATATATATATATATATATATATATATATATGAAGAGAAAAAAGGAAGAAAAGAAAAGATGTCAGGGGGTAATACAGATAAAGGAAAAATTTAAATTACAACTGAATGACCAAAATTGGACAGAAACTTATAGACAAGGACAAAACTTAAAATTTTAACTTAGACAATCTCTTCAGTATCACTTTCTGAAACTCGGCTTGTGATTAAGCAAACCAAAAAGGAGTAAAATTATAGGCCTACATACACAATACAATTAAAGATAAAGGCAAATATGTCACTTGATCACTGGCAGACAATGCTTCATTATCCTAAATAGTGACACTACATTTCACAAAGCTATAACAATAACTTCTTTTTATGGCACATATACTGGAAAATAGGCTTATAATCCAGATAGTTACTATCGATAATTAGAATCTAATACTCCTTATTTCGAAGTCAGAATTTTCATATAACTGAACTTGGATTTTGATTATCGATAAATTCTCTGTGAAACTAGAAAAACAAATAAAATTATGGTAAAAGAGTCACGCCACGTCTGCCTGCTTGGTGAATGATGTAAATACTGAATTGAAAAAACGGGACTGAAGAATATTCAGATGTATGGGTCTCCTCCCAACACGATGGGCCCCCACTATTGCCCAACTCAGCATGCAGTTCCCAGTTGCCATATAAAAAAGTAGTGTAGAGTAATATGTTATTTTTATTAAGGTGAGCTCTGGGTTCCGCATGCCGGAAAAAAGACGTTAGTGTGCCATGTTTGGCAAGCATGCCAAGGGTTGCCTACCTCTGCCCTACACCCTCTTTCCTCTTAATGGATTTGGATTAATTTGTTTGTTGAAAAAATATCTACACTTCTTTCCAGCTTCCATACCACTCACTTTGCAATATTTTTTTACCCCACAAATAGTATTGGAAGTGTCGGCATTTCGTGTTCTTCAGTGTTAAAAACCTAATTTTAAAAAGGTTTCTTTGGAAATATGCCCATCCTGGCTTAGGACTGAAAGGAAAACATCCCACTCGTACTAGCTCGCACTAATTACTACTTGTCAAACAAATCTTAGCTTTAGAAAATATGTATGCCCCAATTGTCCAGTGGAGACAATTAGAGCTATCATACAATGTCGTATCTACTTATTTGCCTGGTTATAACAAATGAAGGTGATTATCTGTATCTCATTATTTGCATTAATGATTACAAAATCATCACAGTATCAATCACTTGTCACTTTTAATAAACTGTTATTGAAGTTAGTTTAATCCATACACACTTTTTAAAAGGCGCTACCAACCACACCACAAAACGTTAAAAGAAAACATAGTGGCATTGAGATAGAATGCGTTCATTCCTACTATAGCAGATATAAGCTAAAAGGTCTATTTCCTTATAACCTTTTGTGGTGTAGTTGGGAACGAATTTGCATAATAACTAGGACAAGTCAGGGTCAATGTAAAAATAATCATGATTTCACATATGTAATGTGCTTATTTGGTTATTGTTGGTCCCGAATGAGATTGGGAGTTGAATTAAATGTGAAAACGAAAGCACGAGTGTGGTTAGGGAAACTGTAATATGAACATAGTGGCATTCAGATAGAATGCGTTCATTCCCACTATAGCAGATATAAGCTATAATGTCTGTTTCCTTTTAACCTTCTGTGGTGTAGTTGGTAGCGCCTTGGCTTAGCAATTATAAGTCCTAGGTTCAAGTCCAAGTCGGGGTAAATATGATTCATGTTTTCACATATGCAATGTGCTTATTTGGTTGTTGCTGGTCCCGAATGATATTGGGAGTTGAATTAAATGAGGAAACAAAACCACGAGTGAGGTTGGGAAAACTGTAATATGAATATAGTGGCATTCAGAAAGAATGCATTCAATCCTACTATAGACGATATAAGCTATAAGGTTTGTTTCCTTTTAACCTTCTATGGTGTAGTTGGTAGCGTCTTGGCTTAGTAATGATAAGCTGTTTTTTTATATGATTGTGAGACCAGGACAGGCAAAAAAAAGTAATCTACCCTCAACAGGAATGGGTACGAAAAAAACTTAGAGAGAACCAGAGATCAGGAGTGCATTGCAACTTGTCAGATGTGAAGGGATAATAAGACATGTGCAATGAATATCCAAGAATATTCGGTGTTGATGTAGACATAGAATGAGAACTGTAACTGAAGGAAGACTTAACATCGAACTGTCCTGGACAGTTTTATTTAAGTCTAATAGCCCCTTTAGGTGTAGTATTGCAACGGCAGTTGGGTACCATAACCTACTACATGGAAGGTATAGGTTCAAGTCACGGTCTGGGTCAATATTATTCACACACACACACACACACACACACACACACACAACACACACACACACACACACACACACAAACACACACACACACACACACACACACACACACACACACACACACACACACACACACACACACACACACACACACACACACACACACACTACATATATATATATATATATATATATATATATATATATATATATATATATATATATATATATATATATATATATATATATATATATATATATATATACATATAGATATATATATATATATATATATATATATATATATATATATATATATATATATATATATATATATATATATATATATATATATATATATATATATATATATATATACATACATATATATATATATATATATATATATATATATATATATATATATATATATATATATATATATATATATATATATATATATATATATATATTATTGTAATGTGCTTATTTGTATTTCATGGCCCGAATGAGATTGGGAATTGAATTAAATGCTAAAATGAAGTCACGAGTGAGGTTGGGGAATCTGTAATATGAACATAGTGGCATTCAGTTACAATGCGTTCATTCCTAAGTATAGCAGATATAAGCTATAAGGTTGGGTTCCTTTTAACCTTCTGTGGTGTAGTGGTAGCGCCTTGACATAGTAATCATAAGTCCTAGGTTCGAGTCCCAGTCGGGGTAAAAAAATGATTCATGTTTTCACATATGTAATGTGCTTATTTGTATTTCATGGCAAGAATGAGATTGGGAATTGAATTAAATGCTAAAATGAAGCCACGTGTGAGGTTGGGGAATCTGTAATATGAACATAGTGGCATTCAGTTAGAATGCGTTCATTCCTAAGTATAGCAGATATAAGCTATAAGGTTGGGTTCCTTTTAACCTTCTGTGGTGTAGTGGTAACGCCTTGACTTAGTAATCATAAGTCCTAGGTTCGAGTCCCAGTCGGGGTAAAAAATATGATTCAAGTTTTCACATATGTAATGTGCTTATTTGTATTTCATGGCCCGAATGAGATTGAGAATTGAATTAAATGCTAAAATGAAGCCACGAGTGAGGTTGGGGAATCTGTAATATGAACATAGTGGCATTCAGTTAGAATGCGTTCATTCCTAAGCATAGCAGATATAAGCTATAAGGTTGGGTTCCTTTTAACCTTCTGTTTAGTAGTGGTAGCGCCTTGACTTAGTAATTATAAGTCCTAGGTTCGAGTCCCGGTCGGGGTAAAAAAATGATTCATGTTTTCACATATGTAATGTGCTTATTTGTATTTCATGGCCCGAATGAGATTGGGAATTGAATTAAATGCTAAAATGAAGCCACGAGTGAGGTTGGGGAATCTGTAATATGAACATAGTGGCATTCAGTTAGAATGCGTTCATTCCTAAGTATAGCAGATATAAGCTATAAGGTTGGGTTCCTTTTAACCTTCTGTGGTGCAGTGGTAGCGCCTTGACTTAGTAATCATAAATCCTAGGTTCGAGTCCCAGTCGGGGAAAAAATATGATTCATGTTTTCACATATGTAATGTGCTTATTTGTATTTCATGGCCCGAATGAGATTGGGAATTGAATTAAATGCTAAAATGAAGCCACGAGTGAGGTTGGGGAATCTGTAATATGAACATAGTGGCATTCAGTTAGAATGCGTTCATTCCTAAGTATAGCAGATATAAGCTATAAGGCTGGGTTCCTTTTAACACTTCTGTGGTGTAGTGGTAGCGCCTTGACTTAGTAATCATAAGTCCTAGGTTCGAGTCCCAGTCGGGATAAAAAAATGATTCATGTTTTCACATATGTAATGTGCTTATTTGTATTTCATGGCCCGAATGAGATTGTGAATTGAATTAAATGCTAAAATGAAGCCAAGAGTGAGGTTGGGGAATCTGTAATATGAACATAGTGGCATTCAGTTAGAATGCGTTCATTCCTATGTATAACAGATATAAGCTATAAGGTTGGGTTCCTTTTAACCTTCTGTGGTGTAGTGGTAAAGCCTTGAATTAGTAATCATAAGTCCTAGGTTCGAGTCCCAGTCGGGGTAAAAAAATGATTCATGTTTTCACATATGTAATGTGCATATTTGTATTTCATGGCAAGAATGAGATTGGGAATTGAATTAAATGCTAAAATGAAGCCACGTGTGAGGTTGGGGAAAATGTATTATGAACATAGTGGCATTCAGTTAGAATGCGTTCATTCTTAAGTATAGCAGA
>JAXCGZ010023505.1:17500-22500 GCA_037179515.1 Halocaridina rubra
CCAGTCAGGGTAAAAAAAATGATTCATGTTTTCACATATGTAATGTGCTTATTTGTATTTCATGGCCTGAATGAGATTGGGAATTGAATTAAATGCTAAAATGAAGCCACGAGTGAGGTTGGGGAATCTGTAATATGAACATAGTGGCATTCAGTTAGAATACGTTCATTCCTAAGTATTGCAGATATAAGCTATAAGGTTGGATTCCTCTTTACCATTTGTGGTGTGATTACCTAATTGTGATTACCTAATTGTGTTTACGGGAAAGAGCCCAAAGCTCGTATCTTCCCGTCTCCTGATCGGTTCCATTTTTAGACTTAGTGATACTTATCATACCTGCCCTTAAAACTATGGATTGAGGTAGCATTAACTACCTCCTCGCTTAGCGAATTCCAATTATCAACTACTCTTACACTGAAAAAGTATTTCCTTACATCCTGCAAACAAGTTTTCTTCCGAAGCTTCAAACTATGACCTCTAGTTCTAGAGCCAGCCATATCGAAATATCGATCCCTATCCACTCTATCATAACCATGAAGGAATTTAAAGACTGTCACCATATCCCCCCTTACTCTTCTAGCTTCGAGTGATGGCAAGTCTAATTCCCTCAGCCTCTCATCATAACCGAGATTGCGTATTTCTGGCACCAGTTTCGTGGCATGTCTTTGAACTTTTTCAAGCTTAGCTATGTGCTTTTTCAAGTGCGGATTCCAAAAGGGGGCTGCATATTCGAGTTTTGGCCTCACATAGGTTACATAAATATTTCTGAACATTTCCTTGTCCATGTGCCTGAAGGCTACCCTTACATTTGATAAGAATGCATATGCTGCCCTTACTACGCCATTTATATGTATTTCTGGAGACAAATCTGCCAATATGTTTACTCCTAGATCTCTCTCATTTTCTGTCTCCTGAAGTTGTACTCCAGCCACCGAGTAGTCAAGCTTGGGCCTTCTTGCACTTGTACCCATTCTCATTACCTTACATTTTGAGGTATTGAATTTCATTAGCCACTTTTCTGACCACTCATGCAGATTATTTAGATCCTCCTGAAGTTCTCTACCATTGTTCTCGTTTTTTACTTTCTTCACAATCTTTGCATCATCTGCAAACATATTCATGAATGAATTTACACACTCTGGTAGGTCATTTACATATACAAGGAACAAAAGTGGCCCTAAAACTGAACCCTGTGGAACTCCACTACTAACTCTTCTCCATTCAGACACTGAGTGTCTTACTCTAACCCTCTGTTCCCTTCCTTCTAAGTAAGTTTTTATCCATTCCAAGACATTTCCACCTATTCTAGCCATTGATTGCAGCTTCCTAATAAGTCTCCCATGTGGAACAGTGTCAAACGCTTTCTGGAAGTCTAGGAATATGCAATCTGCCCAGCCCTCTCTTTCCTGTAAGATTTGGCTTACCTCATCATAAAATTCTAATAAGTTTGTTACTGTTGATCTTCCTTCTCTGAAGCCATGTTGCCTCACTGACAAAAAGTTGAAGGATTCCAAGTGAAGAGAGATATGTTTCCTTAGTAGTTTCTCCATAACTTTGCAAACTATGCTGGTCAAGGAAACTGGTCTATAGTTCAGAGCCGTATCCCTCCTTCCCTTTTTGAAGATAGGTATCACATTTGCTTGTTTACAGCATCTTGGAATCTCCCCCGACTCCAATGACTCCTTAAATATGATACTTAGTGCCACTGATATTGTGTTTGTGCATTTTTTAAGCACATGAGGGGATATGTCATCAGGACCTGTAGCTTTATGAACATCTAAATCCATCAGCGCTTTGCATACCTCTGTGGCTGTAAGGTTGATGTTCTCTAATACCGGCCCTTGAGCTTCTATCACTGCAATCTGAGGGGGTGGGGTATTTTCTACTGTAAATACTGACTGAAACTCCTTGTTCAATTCTTTGCAGATCTCTTCGTCCGTCTCAGTGATGCTTCCTTCCGCTCTCTTTAGCCTTAAAACCTGTTCTTTTACCTTCAGTTTTCCTCTGATAAAGCTGTGGAAAAGCTTGGGATTTTCTTTCGCCTTCATGGTGATGTCCCTCTCATAATCTTTCTCTGCCTCTCTCCTTTTACTTAGGTAGTCATTTCTTGCTCTTTTGTAGGTTTGCCAGGCATTTATGTTTTTTCTCCTCCTATACCTTTTCCAGCATTTGTCTCTCCACTCCTTAGCTCTTTTACACCCATTATCGAACCATTTCTCTCTGGCATGAATTACACCTACTTTGGTGACAGGTATGCAGCAATCTACAATCTTCCCATATTTCTCACAAAAGATGTCATACATTTCTTGTACAGATTTGTTGTAAAATAAGGTTCTCCAGTCAATAACTGCAAAAAGCTCATTCATTTTGATGTAATCTCCTTTCTGATAGTTCCTCCTCATGTCCTCAGTGCCTCTACTCTCAGGAAGAATGTCTTCAATGATATACTCCATCAACAACACACAGTGGTCACTCTTTCCAATTGGTGGTTCATACTCAATATTTTCAATATCCAACACATTATCTGTGAACACCAGATCAAGTAGTGATGGCTCATCCCCACCCCTGGCTCTTGTTGGTTCCATTACATGTTGGTGTAGGAAATTCCCTTGTACGCAATCTAGGAATCTTGCCCCAAAGGAGTCCTCACCACTGTGTGGGTCAAGATTTATCCAATCTATCTCTTTATGATTAAAGTCTCCCATAATCAAAATCCTACATTTTTTCTCCCGCGCCATGTTAACAACTGAGTTTATGACTTCAATCGTACCTATATGACTTTCCTCATAAATTTCAAGCCTATTTTGGTTCCTTGGTGGGTTGTATACAACAGTTATTATAATGCTCTCTGACCCAGTATTTATGCGAGCAACAAGAAATTCCCTGAACTCACTTTCTATAGCCAAGTTTATCTCTTCAACTTGAATCCTCTCACTTATGAGCAGTGCTATCCCTCCACCAGTCCTCTCAGATCTTTCGACCCTTAGTATTCTGAAGCCCTTAGGAAAAACTGTGACACTGTTTATGTCCTCACTCAACTTAGTCTCTGTAATTGCTACTATATCTGCCTTACTGTTGTGAATCCTATCTTTTAATTCTACTGCCTTACCAGCTAATCCATCAGCATTTGTGTATAACAATCTTAATGAGGCCCCATCCCCTGATCTTCTGTCATTATCTTCTTTATCTCCCCTTTGTCTGGAAGTATTCCGTAACGAAAATTTTTCTTCTCTTCTTCATTTCTTTCATCATTTAACCTTCTTGCCTCTTGCAACAAGTTTTTGATCTTTCCCATCTCTTCCTGTGTTCTGTATCGTCTAATGAACACTTCTTTGCATTCTTGAAGGTCTTTTAGACTTTTTTTTCTCAACAATATTTCCCTACATGTCTCCCCTCTCTCAAAGGTTACTTTTGTTGGTCTCGGCTTTCCTTCCCTCGAATATTTACCTAGTTGGTGTATGTTTACAATATCCTCAGGACCACATACTACTCCAAGCTTTCTTATCAGGTCTACAACCCTAGCTTTATTTTCTTCAAGTCTCCCCTGCCATGTTGGCTCCTGGGATTCACTTATGCCTGAGATTACCACTGTCTTCTCCTTATCAAGTGCCTGTCTGATGAGTGGGTTTGCCCTTTCCATCACAACGTCTTTCATTTTTTCGATTACTGTCTCTTTATAGTCAACTGTTTGTATGTTTTCCAGTGCCACCACCTTTACAGCCTCTTTTACTGCCACATTCCCCTTTAGTGCATCAGCAAAGGACGTTTTCATGGCATCATTTTCCATATTCAGCTCCTGGAACTCTTTTCTGAACTGTTCAATGTTTTCTTTAATCTGAACATTCCAAGCAGCAATCTCGTCTCTCTCAGAAGATAGCAGTGAACTAACATCTAATTCCTTTAGGTTGTCATTTAGCTGTTTGTTTTTATCTTCTTGATTAGAAATTCTAGATTCTAGTTGACTCTTTTCCCCTTCCAGCTTCTTTATTCTTTTTTCTAGTTCCTTTCTCTCCTGCCCTTGTGCTTTATTTGCTTCCTCCAAAGATCTTATTTGTTCTCTGAGTGTTTCATTCTCTTTCATTTCTCCATCCATATTCCGAATTTTATCATCAAGGCTTGTAACCATTTCCTCTAACCTCTTGATTCTCTGTTTAAGTCCTCTGATGACTACCCCTTCTCCCGACCCATGGGTGGGAGAGGTTTGGGACAGAGATGGCTTCATTTTTATGTTCCCCCTCTCACAGAATATAGAAAGAAGACGAGAAAGAGGAAAAAAAAAAAGAAAAGAAAAGAGAAAAACTTCTAATTTACCTTCACACAGAATTTTTATATCTCCATATAAGTGCTATTTAGTGACTCAGTTTGTCTCCTTTCTGGTAACACACATCTTAACTTAAAAACTTGACCATGGTAATTTACGTATAAAAAGAAAAACAAAAACAAAAGTCAAACCTGAAGGAAAATTCGAATTTGTGTTCGAGGTGGCACCCACCTGTTTCTGTTATATATTCTTCCTAACTGATAAACTGACTTGCTAACCAAGATATGTTATCACGGGATTTAGACTTTACATTTAACTCAATATATATACAAAATAACAAAATAGCAAACGAGAAAGCTAAAAGAAAAGCAAAAAAAAAAAAAAAGAAGAAAATAGGACTGCTGTACTACTTGGCAACTTACCTCAATACTGTTGACGGGTGGGTATTTGGTAATTTTTTTTTTCTTTTATTATTCAATTTTTTCGTGTATCAAACTAACTAACTAGTTAATATAAATGGGAAGGATACTGTTTTTAACAATATATAGAACCACAGGATCAGGTAAAACGGCTCAAGAGCTTTCCCCAGTTTACACAAAAAATTAGGTAATGTGGTGTGAGGCTCCACGTCTGGCAACTCTTCTAGATTTCCCTCAAGGCAGAAACTGGACGGCAGCTTCTCTCTCTTCTCACGAAAAAGTTCTCAATTTTTTTTCCTTTAATATGAACAGTCTCGCCT
>JAXCGZ010023505.1:27500-37227 GCA_037179515.1 Halocaridina rubra
TTGACTTAGTAATCATAAGTCCTAGGTTCGAGTCCCAGTCGGGGTAAAATATATGATTCAAGTTTTCACATATGGAATGTGCTTATTTGTATTTCATGGCCCGAATGAGATTGGGAATTGAATTAAATGCTAAAATGAAGCCACGAGTGAGGTTGGGGAATCTGTAATATGAACATAGTGGCATTCAGTTAGAATGCGTTCATTCCTAAGTATAGCAGATATAAGCTATAAGGTTGGGTTCCTTTTAACACTTCTGTGGTGTAGTGGTAGCGCCTTGACTTAGTAATCATAAGTCCTAGGTTCGAGTCCCAGTCGGGGTAAAAAAATGATTCATGTTTTCACATATGTAATGTGCTTATTTGTATTTCATGGCCCGAATGAGATTGGGAATTGAATTAAATGCTAAAATGAAGCCACGAGTGAGGTTGGGGAATCTGTAATATGAACATAGTGGCATTCAGTTAGAATGCGATCATTCCTAAGTATAGCAGATATAAGCTATAAGGTTGGGTTCCTTTTAACCTTCTGTGGTGTAGTGGTAGCGCCTTGACTTAGTAATCATAAGTCCTAGGTTCGAGTCCCAGTCGGGGTAAAAAATATGATTCATGTTTTCACATATGTAATGTGCTTATTTGTATTTCATGGCCCGAATGAGATTGGGAATTGAATTAAATGCTAAAATGAAGCCACGAGTGAGGTTGGGGAATCTGTAATATGAACATAGTGGCATTCAGTTAGAATGCGTTCATTCCTAAGTATAGCAGATATAAGCTATAATGTTGGGTTCCTTTTAACCTTCTGTGGTGTAGTGGTAGCGCCTTGACTTAGTAATCATAAGTCCTAGGTTCGAGTCCCAGTCGGGATAAAAAAAATGATTCATGTTTTCACATATGTAATGTGCTTATTTGTATTTCATGGCCCGAATGAGATTGGGAATTGAATTAAATGCTAAAATGAAGCCACGAGTGAGGTTGGGGAATCTGTAATATGAACATAGTGGCATTCAGTTAGAATGCGTTCATTCCTAAGTATAGCAGATATAAGCTATAAGGTTGGGTTCCTTTTAACCTTCTGTGGTGTAGTGGTAGCGCCTTGACTTAGTAATCATAAGTCCTAGGTTCGAGTCCCAGTCGGGGTAAAAAAATGATTCATGTTTTCACATATGTAATGTGCTTATTTGTATTTCATGGCCCGAATGAGATTGGGAATTGAATTAAATGCTAAAATGAAGCCACGAGTGAGGTTGGGGAATCTGTAATATGAACATAGTGGCATTCAGTTAGAATGCGTTCATTGCTAAGTATAGCAGATATAAG
Organism: Halocaridina rubra; assembly: GCA_037179515.1. NCBI lineage: Eukaryota > Metazoa > Arthropoda > Malacostraca > Decapoda > Atyidae > Halocaridina > Halocaridina rubra. The sequence continues at coordinate 28,817 of JAXCGZ010023505.1, forward strand.
CTATATCGTTGGGTTGCTTTTAACCTTCTGTGGTGTAGTGGTAGCGCCTTGACTTAGTAATCATAAGTCCTAGGTTCGAGTCCCAGTCGGGGTAAAAAATATGATTCAAGTTTTCACATATGTAATGTGCTTATTTGTATTTCATGGCCCGAATGAGATTGGGAATTGAATTAAATGCTAAAATGAAGCCACGATTGAGGTTGGGGAATCTGTAATATGAACATAGTGGCATTCAGTTAGAATGCGTTCATTCCTAAGTATAGAAGATATAAGCTATAAGGTTGGGTTCCTTTTAACACTTTTGTGGTGTAGTGGTAGCGCCTTGACTTAGTAATCATAAGTCCTAGGTTCGAGTCCCAGTCGGGGTAAAAAAATTATTCATGTTTTCACATATGTAATGTGCTTATTTGTATTTCATGGCCCGAATGAGATTGGGAATTGAATTAAATGCTAAAATGAAGCCACGAGTGAGGTTGGGGAATCGGTAATATGAACATAGTGACATTCAGTTAGAATGCGTTCATTCCTAAGTATAGCAGATATAAGCTATAAGGTTGGGTTCCTTTTAACCTTCTGTGGTGTAGTGGTAGCGCCTTGACTTAGTAATTATAAGTCCTAGGTTCGAGTCCCAGTTGGGGTAAAAATATGATTCATGTTTTCACATATGTAATGTGCTTATTTGTATTTCATGGCCCGAATGAGATTGGGAATTGAATTAAATGCTAAAATGAAGCCACGAGTGAGGTTGGGGAATCTGTAATATGAACATAGTGGCATTCAGTTAGAATGTGTTCAACCCTAAGTATAGCAGATATAAGCTATAAGGTTGGGTTCCTTTTAACACTTCTGTGGTGTAGTTTTATCGCCTTGACTTAGTAATCATAAGTCCTAGGTTCGAGTCCCAGTCGGGGTAAAAAAATGATTCATGTTTTCACATATGTAATGTGCTTATTTGTATTTCATGGCCCGAATGAGATTGGGAATTGAATTAAATGATAAAATGAAGCCACGAGTGAGGTTGGGGAATCTGTAATATGAACATAGTGGCATTCAGTTAGAATGCGTTCATTCCTAAGTATAGCAGATATAAGCTATAAGGCTGGGTTCCTTTTAACACTTCTGTGGTGTAGTGGTAGCGCCTTGACTTAGTAATCATAAGTCCTAGGTTCGAGTCCCAGTCGGGGTAAAAAAATGATTCATGTTTTCACATATGTAATGTGCTTATTTGCATTTCATAGCCCGAATGAGATTAGGAATTGAATTAAATGCTAAAATGAAGCCACGAGTGAGGTTGGGGAATCTGTAATATGAACATAGTGGCATTCAGTTAGAATGCGTTCATTCCTAAATATAGCAGATATAAGCTATAAGGTTGGGTTCCTTTTAACCTTCTGTGGTGTAGTGGTAGCGCCTTGACTTAGTAATCATAAGTCCTAGGTTCGGGTCCCAGTCGGGGTAAAAATATGATTCATGTTTTCACATATGTAATGGGCTTATTTGTATTTCATGGCCCGAATGAGATTGGGAATTGAATTAAATGCTAAAATGAAGCCACGAGTGAGGTTGGGGAATCTGTAATATGAACATAGTAGCATTCAGTTAGAATGCGTTCATTCCTATGTATAGCAGATATAAGCTATAAGGTTGGGTTCCTTTTAACACTTCTGTGGTGTAGTGGTAGCGCCTTGACTTAGTAATCATAAGTCCTAGGTTCGAGTCCCAGTCGGGGTAAAAAAATGATTCATGTTTTCACATATGTAATGTGCTTATTTGTATTTCATGGCCCGAATGAGATTGGGAATTGAATTAAATGCTAAAATGAAGCCACGAGTGAGGTTGGGGTATCTGTAATATGAACATAGTGACATTCAGTTAGAATGCGTTCATTCCTAAGTATAGCAGATATAAGCTATAAGGTTGGGTTCCTTTTAACCTTCTGTGGTGTAGTGGTAGCGCCTTGACTTAGTATTTATAAGTCCTAGGTTCGAGTCCCAGTCGGGGTAAAAAAATGATTCATGTTTTCACATATGTAATGGGCTTATTTGTATTTCATGGCCCGAATGAGATTGGGAATTGAATTAAATGCTAAAATGAAGCCACGAGTGAGGTTGGGGAATCTGTAATATGAACATAGTGGCATTCAGTTAGAATGCGTTCATTCCTAAGTATAGCAGATATAAGCTATAAGGTTGGGTTCCTTTTAACCTTCTGTGGTGCAGTGGTAGCGCCTTGACTTAGTAATCATAAATCCTAGGTTCGAGTCCCAGTCGGGGTAAAAAATATGATTCATGTTTTCACATATGTAATGTGCTTATTTGTATTTCATGGCCCGAATGACATTGGGAATTGAATTAAATGCTAAAATGAAGCCACGAGTGAGGTTGGGGAATCTGTAATATGAACATAGTGGCATTCAGTTAGAATGCGTTCATTCCTAAGTATAGCAGATATAAGCTATAAGGCTGGGTTCCTTTTAACACTTCTGTGGTGTAGTGGTAGCGCCTTGACTTAGTAATCATAAGTCCTAGGTTCGAGTCCCAGTCGGGGTAAAAAAAGGATTCATGTTTTCAAAAATGTAATGTGCTTATTTGTATTTCATGGCCCGAATGAGATTGGGAATTGAATTAAATGCTAAAATGAAGCCACGAGTGAGGTTGGGGAATCTGTAATATGAACATAGTGGCATTCAGTTAGAATGAGTTCATTCCTATGTATAGCAGATATAAGCTATAAGGTTGGGTTAGTTTTAACCTTCTGTGGTGTAGTGGTAGCGCCTTGACTTAGTAATCATAAGTCCTAGGTTCGAGTCCCAGTCGGGGTAAAAAAATGATTCATGTTTTCACATATGTAATGTGCTTATTTGTATTTCATGGCCCGAATGAGATTGGGAATTGAATTAAATGCTAAAATGAAGCCACGAGTGAGGTTGGGGAATCTGTAATATGACCATAGTGGCATTCAGTTAGAATGCGTTCATTCCTAAGTATAGCAGATATAAGCTATATCATTGGGTTGCTTTTAACCTTCTGTGGTGTAGTGGTAGCGCCTTGACTTAGTAATCATAAGTCCTAGGTTCGAGTCCCAGTCGGGGTAAAAAAAATTATTCATGTTTTCACATATGTAAGGTGCTTATTTGTATTTCATGGCCCGAATGAGATTGGGAATTGAATTAAATGCTAAAATGAAGCCAAGAGTGAGGTTGGGGAATCTGTAATATGAACATAGTGGCATTCAGTTAGAATACGTTCATTCCTAAGTATTGCAGATATAAGCTATAAGGTTGGATTCCTTTTTACCATTTGTGGTGTAGTGGTATCTCCTTGACTTAGTAATCATATGTCCTAGGTTCGAGTCCCAGTCGGGGTAAAAAAATGATTCATGTTTTCGCATATGTAATGTGCTTATTTTATAATTTCATGGCCCGAATGAGATTGGGATTTGAATTAAATGCTAACATGAAGCCACGAGTGAGGTTGGGGAATCTGTAATATGAACATAGTGGCATTCAGTTAGAATGCGTTCATTCCTAAGTATAGCAGATATAAGCTATAAGGCTGTGTTCCTTTTAACACTTCTGTGGTGTAGTGTAGCGCCTTGACTTAGTAATCATAAGTCCTAGGTTCGAGTCCCAGTCGAGGTAAAAAAATGATTCATGTTTTCAAAAATGTAATGTGCTTATTTGTATTTCATGGCCCGAATGAGATTGGGAATTGAATTAAATGCTAAAATGAAGCCACGAGTGAGGTTGGGGAATCTGTAATATGAACATAGTGGCATTCAGTTAGAATGCGTTCATTCCTATGTATAGCAGATATAAGCTATAAGGTTGGGTTCCTTTTAACCTTCTGTGGTGTAGTGATAGCGCCTTGACTTAGTAATCATAAGTCCTAAGTTCGAGTCCCAGTCGGGGTAAAAAAAATGATTCATGTTTTCACATATGTAATGTGCTTATTTGTATTTCATGGCCCGAATGAGATTGGGAATTGAATTAAATGCTAAAATGAAGCCACGAGTGAGGTTGGGGAATCTGTATTATGAATATATTGGCATTCATTTAGAATGCGTTCATTCCTAAGTATAGCAGATATAAGCTATAAGGTTGGGTTCCTTTTAACCTTCTGTGGTGTAGTGGTAGCGCCTTGATTTAGTAATTATAAGTCCTAGGTCCAAGTCCCAGTCGGGGTAAAAAAATGATTCACGTTTTCACATATGTAATGTGCTTATTTGTATTTCATGGCCCGAATGAGATTGGGAATTGAATTAAATGCTAAAATGAAGCCACGAGTGAGGTTGGGGAATCTGTAATATGAACATAGTGGCATTCAGTTAGAATGCGTTCATTCCTAAGTATAGCAGATATAAGCTATAAGGTTGGGTTCCTTTTAACCTTCTGTGGAGTAGTGGTAGCGCCTTGACTTAGTAATCATAAGTCCAAGGTTCGAGTCCCAGTCGGGGTAAAAAAATGATTCATGTTTTCACATATGTAATGTGCTTATTTGTATTTCATGGCCCGAATGAGATTGGGAATTGAATTAAATGCTAAAATGAAGCCACGAGTGAGGTTGGGGAATCTGTATTATGAATATATTGGCATTCATTTAGAATGCGTTCATTCCTAAGTATAGCAGATATAAGCTATAAGGTTGGGTTCCTTTTAACCTTCTGTGGTGTAGTGGTAGCGCCTTGATTTAGTAATTATAAGTCCTAGGTTCAAGTCCCAGTCGGGGTGAAAAATTATTCACGTTTTCACATATGTAATGTGCTTATTTGTATTTCATGGCCCGAATGAGATTGGGAATTGAATTAAATGCTAAAATGAAGCCACGAGTGAGGTTGGGGAATCTGTAATATGAACATAGTGGCATTCAGTTAGAATGCGTTCATTCCTAAGTATAGCAGATATAAGCTATAAGGTTGGGTTCCTTTTAACCTTCTGTGGTGTAGTGATAGCGCCTTGACTTAGTAATCATAAGTCCTAGGTTCGAGTCCCAGTCGGGGTAAAAAAATGATTCATGTTTTCACATATGTAATGTGCTTATTTGCATTTCTTGGCCCGAATGAGATTGGGAATTGAATTAAATGCTAAAATGAAGCCACGAGTGAGGTTGGGGAATCTGTAATATGAACATAGTGGCATTCAGTTAGAATGCGTTCATTCCTAAGTAGAGCAGATATAAGCTATAAGGTTGGGTTCCTTTTAACCTTCTGTGGTGAAGTGGTAGTGCCTTGACTTAGTAATCATAAGTCCTAGGTTCGAGTCCCAGTCGGGGTAAAAAATATGATTCATGTTTTCACATATGGAATGTGCTTATTTGTATTTCATGGGCCGAATGAGATTGGGAATTGAATTAAATGCTAAAATGAAGCCACGAGTGAGGTTGGGGAATCTGTAATATGAACATAGTGGCATTCAGTTAGAATGCGTTCATTCCTAAGTATAGCAGATATAAGCTATAAGGCTGGGTTCCTTTTAACACTTCTGTGGTGTAATGGTAGCGCCTTGACTTAGTAATCATAAGTCCTAGGTTCGAGTCCCAGTCGGGGTAAAAAAATGATTCATGTTTTCACATATGTAATGTGCTTATTTGTATTTCATGGCCCGAATGAGATTGGGAATTGAATTAAATGCTAAAATGAAGCCACGAGTGAGGTTGGGGAATCTGTAATATGAACATAGTGGCATTCAGTTAGAATGCGTTCATTCCTAAGTATAGCAGCTATAAGCTATAAGGTTGGGTTCCTTTTATCCTTCTGTGGTGCAGTGGTAGCGCCTTGACTTAGTAGTCATAAGTCCTAGGTTCGAGTCCCAGTCGGGGCAAAAAATATGATTCATGTTTTCACATATGGAATGTGCTTATTTGTATTTCATGGCCCGAATGAGATTGGGAATTGAATTAAATGCTAAAATGAAGCCACGAGTAAGGTTGGGGAATCTGTAATATGAACATAGTGGCATTCAGTTAGAATGCGTTCATTCCTAAGTATAGCAGATATAAGCTATAAGGTTGGGTTCCTTTTAACACTTCTGTGGTGTAGTGGTAGCGCCTTGACTTAGTAATCATAAGTCCTAGGTTCGAGTCCCAGTCGGGGTAAAAAAATGATTCATGTTTTCACATATGTAATGTGCTTATTTGTATTTCATGGCCCGAATGAGATTGGGAATTGAATTAAATGTTAAAATGAAGCCACGAGTGAGGTTGGGGAATCTGTAATATGAACATAGTGGCATTCAGTTAGAATGCGTTCATTCCTAAGTATAGCAGATATAAGCTATAAGGTTGGGTTCCTTTTAACCTTCTGTGGTGTAGTGGTAGCGCCTTGACTTAGTAATCATAAGTCCTAGGTTCGGGTCCCAGTCGGGGTAAAAATATGATTCATGTTTTCACATATGTAATGGGCTTATTTGTATTTCATGGGCCGAATGAGATTGGGAATTGAATTAAATGCTAAAATGAAGCCACGAGCGAGGTTGGGGAATCTGTAATATGAACATAGTGGCATTCAGTTAGAATGCGTTCATTCCTAAGTATTGCAGATATAAGCTATAAGGTTGGGTTCCTTTTAACCTTCTGTGGTGTAGTGGTAGCGCCTTGACTTAGTAATTATAAGTCCTAGGTTCGAGTCCCAGTCGGGGTAAAAAAATTATTCATGTTTTCACATATGTAATGTGCTTATTTGTATTTCATGGCCTGAATGAGATTGGGAATTGAATTAAATGCTAAAATGAAGCCACGAGTGAGGTTGGGGAATCTGTAATATGAACATAGTGGCATTCAGTTACAATGCGTTCATTCCTAAGTATAGCAGATATAAGCTATAAGGTTGGGTTCCTTTTAACCTTCTGTGGTGTAGTGGTAGCGCCTTGACTTAGTAATCATAAGTCCTAGGTTCGAGTCCCAGTCGGGGTAAAAGAATGATTCATGTTTTCACATATGTAATGTGCTTATTTGTATTTCATGGCCAGAATGAGATTGGGAATTGAATTAAATGCTAAAATGAAGCCACGAGTGAGGTTGGGGAATCTGTAATATGAACATAGTGGCATTCAGTTAGAATGCGTTCATTCCTAAGTATAGCAGATATAAGCTATAAGGTTGGGTTCCTTTTAACCTTCTGTGGTGTAGTGGTAGCTCCTTGACTTAGTAATCATAAGTCCTAGGTTCGAGTCCCAGTCGGGGTAAAAAATATGATTCAAGTTTTCACATATGTAATGTGCTTATTTGTATTTCATGGCCCGAATGAGATTGGGAATTGAAATAAATGCTAAAATGAAGCCACGAGTGAGGTTGGGGAATCTGTAATATGAACATAGTGGCATTCAGTTAGAATAGTTCATTCATAAGTATAGCAGATATAAGCTATATCGTTGGGTTGCTTTTAACCTTCTGTGGTGTAGTGGTAGCGCCTTGACTTAGTAATCATAAGTCCTAGGTTCGAGTCCCAGTCGGGATAAAAAAAATGATTCATGTTTTCACATATGTAATGTGCTTATTTGTATTTTATGGCCCGAATGAGATTGGGAATTGAATTAAATGCTAAAATGAAGCCACGAGTGAGGTTGGGGAATCTGTAATATGAACATAGTGGCATTCAGTTAGAATACGTTCATTCCTAAGTATAGCAGATATAAGCAATAAGGTTGGATTCCTTTTTACCATTTGTGGTGTAGTGGTATCTCCTTGACTTAGTAATCATATGTCCTAGGTTCGAGTCCCAGTCGGGGTAAAAAAATGATTCATGTTTTCACATATGTAATGGGCTTATTTTATAATTTCATGGCCCGAATGAGATTGGGATTTGAATTAAATGCTAAAATGAAGCCACGAGTGAGGTTGAGGAATCTGTAATATGACCATAGTGGCATTCAGTTAGAATGCGTTCATTACTAAGTATAGCAGATATAAGCTATAAGGTTGGGTTCCTTTTAACCTTCTGTGGTGTAGTGGTAGCGCCTTGACTAACTAATCATAAGTCCTAGGTTCGAGTCCCAGTCGGGGTAAAAAAATGATTCATGTTTTCACATATGTAATGTGCTTATTTGTATTTCATGGCCCGAATGAGATTGGGAATTGAACTAAATGCTAAAATGAAGCCACGAGTGAGGTTGGGGAATCTGTAATATGAACATAGTGGCATTCAGTTAGAATGCGTTCATTCCCAAGTATAGCAGATATAAGCTATAAGGTTGGGTTCCTTTTAACTTTCTGTGGTGTAGTGGTAGCGCCTTGACTTAGTAATCATAAGTCCTAGGTTCGAGTCCCAGTCGGGGTAAAAAAATGATTCATGTTTTCACATATGTAATGTTCTTATTTGTATTTCATGGCCCGAATGAGATTGGGAATTGAATTAAATGCTAAAATGAAGCCACGAGTGAGGTTGGGGAATCTGTATTATGAACATATTGGCATTCA
>JAXCGZ010023506.1:0-37167 GCA_037179515.1 Halocaridina rubra
ATTTTTCTGAATCCTCTTATGGATACTTTTTTTTTTTTTCCAGATAACTGTACATGGGGACATGTGCACATGGGCACTCCCAGTCATACTGCAGTTGATAAACATTACAATATATTTGGTTATGTATAAATAACATACTAATAGAATTTGCAATTAATTTTAAATATCATAGCAAGTAATTAATAATAAAATATAGTGTAATAATTGAAGAGTACTTGAAGAGTAATCATTGTGACAATATTTTCAATAGCCCTTGTTGAGTGCTATCATTTAAGTTACATTTCACTTTCCAACGGTACTACTGCAGACAATTTGAAGCAGATATAGAATAACAATTTTCAGGTTAGAATAATAAGTAGGTAAATATACATATATACACACACACACACACATATATATATATATATATATATATATATATATATATATATATATATATATATATATATATATATATATATATATATATATATATATATATATATATATATATAATATTACATTTATATATATATATATATATATATATATATATATATATATATATATATATATATATATATATATATATATATATATATATATATATATATATATATATATATATATATATATATATATATATATATATATATATATATATATATATATATATATATATATATATATATATATATATATATATATATATATACACATACATACATATATATGCATGCATTAATTAGATGAGCAATAGTAACACCACTGGGGCTTCATAGCCATACATATCAAGGAGAGAGAGACCTTCATTCATCCTCTGTTAAACCTTATGTTCCAAAAGATCTTGAATCATGTACACATGTTTGGGTTAGAGTGGATCGTGTTTCGTCGCCCTTTAGAGGCTCCCTACTTTGGTCCACTTGAGGTTGTGGAACGTGGTGATAAATATTTTACTCTACGTCAGCTTTCTGGAAATTTAACTACTGTATCTGTAGATAGATTGAAACCTGCCTCAATACCAAAAACTATCAGTTCTAATGAGACAGAACCTACTGTAAATAATAATTCTGTGCCAGAAGCTGTCAATTCTGATGTGATTGAACCAAGTGTAAATAATGATTTTTCTGATTCTAATTCCACAAATGACACAGATTCTGATACATTAATTCCTAGTAGTGCATCTATTCCTGACAATATTGATAATGAAGATGTTATTGAAGAGAAAATACCTCAATCTGTTGTTACGAAATCTTGTCGGGTTAGATTTAATCGTAACCCTGATTATGTATATTATTAATTTGTATTTTTGTATCTATGTCTCCACATATATATTATATATCTATATTTTCTATTATCAGTGCTAAAAACTAATGTACTCCTGTACTGGCAGGGGAGTGTTGTAGTGGCATAGTGTATTTTCTTTCTTTATTTGGAGTGTTGTAGTGGTATGATATATGTCTTCTTTATTTATATATTAATGTATTTATTAATTGATATATATATATATATATATATATATATATATATATATATATATATATATATATATATATATATATATATATATATATATTCACTTTATTTATTAATAATTTTGTTGTTGTTGTAAAGTGATCCCTTAATTTTGCTTCTTTTTGTCATAACGAACTGTACATTGTTTTGGTTTTCTGTTTTTATGGCAACACTGACTCTGTATTGCCGCCTTTTTCGTGTAGTGTGATATTTTTGGTCTGTTCATTTTCGATACATAAAAATTGCTTCATAATTATGACTTTGGCCTATTTTGTTACCTTAAATGATATTGTGGTAATCTTGATATCTTGTCAGACTGAACTATAACAGTATGTTGGGAGGAGGGTGATGGAAATGGATATACCGGGTAGGAGAAGGAGAGGGAGACCAAAGCGTAGCTGGATGGATTGCATCAATGACGACCTGAGGTCTAAAGGTTTGTTGGTGATGAGGTATGGGACAGAAACAAATGGAGAAAACTGGACAGAAACATCGACCCCACATAAAAGTGGGAAAAGATGTAGACAAAGAAGAAGAAGTATATATATATATATATATATATATATATATATATATATATATATATATATATATATATATATATATATATATATATATATATATATATATTTCATTTAAGTCTCCCATGTACAGTACTAGATACGTTTTCTTTGAATGAATTGTATACGTTTTCTTTTTCTCAGCTGACACTATTTACGTTTAGATTTCGTGCAGATAGATAGAATAATGTTTAGAACCAGTGAATATTAATAATACTATAATCTTGAAAATTAGATAAACCCCAAATTATTTATATCTCCAGTAGTAGGTTGGCTCATAGCTTCAGCCGCCCGTTGCTATACTACAGCTGAAGGGGTTTTTGAACTTAAATAGGTCTGTCCAGGACAGTTTGATGTTAAGTCTTCCTTCAGTTACAGTTCTTTTTCTATGCCTATAACTACACTGAATATTCTTGGATATTCATTACACATTTTTTATTATCCCCTCACATCTGACAAGTCATTACGCTCCATGTTTGTTTCTCTTTATGTATTCCTTGTGCCCAGGCCCGATGAGGGCTGTTTTTTTTTATTATTTTTTATATTGGCCCGTCTTGGTGTCACAAACATAGAAAAAAAATAGGTTTAGTAAATTTTTTTTTTATTTTTTTTTAAAGAGTGTGACACCGGGACAGGCAGAAACTGCCCTCATCAACAAAGGCCCGGGCACGAGAAAATACCAGGTTAAGGGCAAGGCAGAGATGAGGTAATGTCACACAAAGGAAAACGACAGACAGAAAAAGACAGTCAAAGTACAGGGGACCCAGAGATATGGAGGACTAGGCTCTGAGATGACGATAGATCTGCTTTTTGAAGGATGAAAGGTCATAAGAATTAGGAAAGGCAGAAGGAGGAAGAGAGTTCCAGAGTCTGGAGGTAGAAGGGAAGAAACAGTCGCTGCACCGACCAATCCGCGAGCTATAAATCTCCACACAGTACCTGTGAGATGAGGCTGCTTGGCGAGTGTTACGCTGCCTCGGCAGTGGAGGAGGGATGCAACTCGCCAACTCATCAGAGCAGCGATGGAAGTAGTAGCGATAGAAAAGCGAAAGGGAAGATACCTTACGGCGAAGAGAGAGAGAATCCAGGTTAGAAGTAAGAGAAGGATCATTAATCAGTCTAACTGCCTTAGATTCAACCCTATCAAGAATATAAGGAAAGGAAGAAGCACCCCAGATGTGTGAGCAGTATTCTAAGCAGGGTCGGATAAGACCTTTGTAAATTTTAAGTAACTGCAATGAGGAAAGGTAATGACGAAAATGAAACAAAAACCCCAATTTTTTGGATGAAAATTTAGAAATTTGGATTATGTGATTCCTCCAAGACAAGTTAGAGGCTATATGGATACCTAATATGTTAATAGAGTTAAGAGGGTAAATTTCATTAGTTTCGAAGACAATAGGGTTATCAGGAGGAGAAGAAGATAAAGAGATAACCAGAAACTGTGTCTTGGAGGTATTGAATTTAACTAAATTTTGAGTGCCCCATTCAGATACTCTCTGCAAATCAGAGTTAAGAGTAGAAGAAAGAGTGATACGAGATTGTTTACGAGTAACAGATGAAGGTTGTGAAGAAAAGGCAGAGGAAAAGTGAAGGGTAGAATCATCAGCAAAGGCATGAAGAAGAGAGGAAGATGGGGATTGTAGAAGATCATTGATGAAGAGAAGGAAGAGAGTAGGTGAAAGAACAGAGCCCTGTGGAACACCACTGGTAACAGAGAAAGGGCTAGATGTCGCACCATTAACAACTACAGATATAGAACGGTCAGTAAGAAAGCTGGAAATCAGAGAATAGAAAGAAGGGGTAAAGCCATAGGCAGGGAGTTTGGCCAACAGAGCCTTGTGCCAGACTCTGTCAAAAGCCTGAGAGATATCAAGGGCGATGAAAAGGATTCGCCATAGTTCCTCAGAAAAGATGACCATACATGAGTAAGATAGGACAGGAGATCACCAGTGGATCTTGCCTTGCGGAAGCCGTACTGGTGATCGGAGATAAGTGAGTTAGATTCAAGGCGTTTCAAGAAGTGAGCATTGAGCAAAGTTTCAAAAACTTTAGCAATAGAGGAGGTTAGAGCAATAGGTCGGTAGTTAGAAGGAATAGAGTGGTTACTCCTCTTAGGAACAGGTTGAACTAGAGCATGCTTCCAAGATGAAGGATAGATACTGGTTGACAGAATGAGGTAAAAAAGATGGCAAAGCACGGGAGCCAGTTCATCTGCAAATTCCTTAAGGAACCTTGCAGGGATACCATTGGGACCAGATGCCTTGTTCGTCTTTAGGGAGCGAAGAACCTTATGATTTTGCGTGAAGAAAGGATAAGGGAGGGCATGGGGTTAGAGAGGGGAAAAGACAGAGGAACAGGTGCGCTGGAATCGTTGATAGAAGAGTTGGCAGAAAAATGAGAGCCAAAGAGAGTGGCTTTGTCAGTGGGAGAACAAGCTATGGAACCATCAGAACAAATGAGAGGGGGAAAGCTTGAGTTACAGAAGTTTTTGGAGAGGGTTTTGGCTAAGGACCAGAAGCATTTGTCAGTGGGAGAGGAGTTAAGGTCGTCAACTTTCCTTCTTATAAAGGAAGCCCTAGACCTTCGAATCTGAGCAGTACAGCGATTCCTAGGTATAATAAATGCAGAGCGAGTTAAATTAGAAGGAGAGGCTTGGTAAGATCGGTGAGTCTGATTCCTAGCCTGGATAGCTATTGAGCAGGCACGGTCAAACCAAGGTTTAGGGGGAGAGAAAGTTTTTGTAGAAGAGGGGATGTACGCCTCATTCCCGTAAGATAATGTGCCTGAATAAGCATCAGCTGATACGAAGGCAAACAAACAAACATTTATTTCCATTTTTGTACAATGGTTATTCCAAGATTAAAAGTGACATATAAGTAGACAATGTTATTATTATTATTATTATAGATGTCTTGAATATATTTCAAGACAGTTTATTTTTACGTACATATGTAAGTGTTGTTTTGCATATAGTTTCGCTTATTGTAGCGCAAGTGCATGAATGTATACTTTTAGACTTAGTATGTGTACCTATTAATTTCCATCATATATACACGTATATTTGTATGTATAATGTGTAGTTTATTATGGAAGCTGGCTGTAGAAGATTTGGAGAAAGGAATGTAGGTCACTTATGGATTTTACCCATTAACTTTTCACCTCCTTGATAATACTTATTATATCGCCTCTTTGAACAAAGAACCGTTGTAAACAAGTCATAACTCAGGTTAGTCCTAATATCAAGGACCCCTACAAACGAGCGGAGTTTTGTGCAACTTTCTTACAAAAAGATAGTTGTTCTCGTGAGGCGTTACGAGACACTCAAGTAGAAAACGTAATACAGATACGTGGATCAAAAGATATTCGAGTTTGATTCGAGTCTCGTGATTGCTGATGACATCAGGGTTTTCCGGATAGATGAGTACAGATTTAACTTATTTTTAACAATATTTATAACTACGTGTGAGGGACAGAATGAGCTCATTTAATTGAACACTCGTAGATAGAATGAATGTTGAAAAATTCATTATTCTATATGAGGAAGTTTTAATTTAAGGTGAGGAGAGTTTATTCAAATATTCACATATCAGCAGTTCATAATCCCCCTTATAAAATATTTGCATGTATGTCTATGCATGTAATATTAATTATATTTTATTGGTAGAGGATTTAATTTTGAGATCGTGGTAGGCCTCTACTGAAGCCGTGTCAGGATTTCCGAATTTAGGGGGTTATAAGATCGAAGGGTATTAACACACAGGAAATCCTCCACAGCATTTGGTCCTTTGAACTGGATGAGAATTGGTGTGGTAATGGTGAAAATAGTATACAATTTAGATAAACTCCCGCCTTGTAAGAAGTTAGTGTAAAACTCTACGGTTAAAATCGTCCATATTTCAACGAAACAAGAGAAGATGGAGCATTGCTTGTATTTGCATGAATATTGCGAATATAACTTTGAAATTGTTGAAATAAATAACAGTATCTTTTTCCCGCGTGAATAAAGTGTTTCTCTCTCTGTGGAAACGAAATATATTTTAGTAGTTTAGCGTCTACTAAGTAAATTGGAAATTAGTGCCCAATTTCGGCTGGGTGAACAGTGGTTTTTAGGGATTTGTGTGTTTACATATTTCCCATTTAACGATGTTTAGAATAACGTATTGATTCCTCTGTTTACGTCAATAAACTGAAGGTAGGGGCCCACCAGCTGCTGGGTGCACAGTGTCGTTTATTGGAGGAACAGTGTGGTTCCCATTACATTTTCCATTTACTGTTGCTGACTTAACAGTGTCGTTTAATAGATGAATAGTGTGTTTTACACTTTGAGGATTGGCGTCATAATTGACGAAATTAAATAACTGTATGTTATTATCTTGAAATTTTGGAAGATTGTCCTTTGATACTCTTTACATAGTGATTGTTTGTTGCATTGTGGATGCATAAAGATCGTGGATTCTTTGATGATAAAATTGCACCAACTATTTGTTTGCTATTTTATGTTCTATTTGCTTTCTCAATATGTCGGTTAAACCTGAGGCATTAAAACGCCTTCGGGAATTGGTTCAACGTGATTGTGTTCAGTGTCAAACAGAACTTGCCAAAGATGATGAGACGCTTGTTGTTAATTATTTAGAAAGATGTCATCATACACTAACAGAAAGATTTGGAAGATATGATAGGAAATATGAAGAATATGTCGAGAATAAGCCCCTTAAAAGGGATTCTGAAGAGGAGGATACAAAACATGACACTCTAGCTGAAACAGTAAATGATATTAGCTTAGCTGTCCTAGAACGGATTCGTAAGTTAGGAACTATGAAGAGTACTCGAGCTCCTAGTTCTGAGAGTTCAAGCCTCCCCAGTAGGCAACCCACACCTAAATTTCCTGAAGTAAAAATACCACAGTTCTCTGGAAACTATGATGAATGGAACGAGTTTTGGGATACGTTTGATAGTTTAGTACATAATACTTCTAAGGCAACTATGACAAAGTTTACCATCTTGAGAAATGCCCTTAAAGGAGATGCAAAGGACACCACAAAGGGGTATCCTGTTGCTAGTGAGAGTTATGATGAATGCATTCAACAGCTACATGCTGTTTATGCCAGAAAGGACAGGATTGTACGAAATTTAATAAGGAAATTGGTAAAAATACCAACTCCCTCTTCTAATTATTCATTACTTTTTAAGTTAAAGCAGGAAGTAGAAGCCATTACTCGAAGTTTGAAAAATTATAAAGACATGGAGAACACTGATTGGGTGTTTTCAGACCTCGTGATGATGAAATTGCCAGATGTTGAGAACTTTATTAGCATGAAAATAGACACAAAATATCCTACATCTGAAACCCTCTTGAAGGAACTGGGAAATTATGTATATCATATAGAGGGCAACATCACTAAAGGTAACACAAAGGGAGAGACCCATACCTCCCAGAGAGATGAGACCCAGTTGCATGAAAAGAATGTGGGTATTTATGGTGCTACTGCAAAGGTAGTGAATAGTAAATCAGAATGTGCATTTTTTGGTTGGCAAGGTCATAAGTCTGAACAGTGCAATAAAGTAGTAAGCATAAATGAATGAAGAAACAAATTGAGGGATAGTAATAAATGTCTGAGATGTACTCAGTCAAGGCATTATGCAAATATATGTTACACTCAGTTAAATTGTAATAAGTGTAAGAAAAATAGTCATCATGCAGCCTTGTTACAAAAAAAAAAGAAAAAAAATCCAAATTTCTTAGAAGGTTTGAAGAACCTACATTTCTGAATGAACAGTCAGGAAATGGTTCAAATATAGATGAGTCAAGCAATGAACAAGAACATTCTAACTCAGAAAAGGACAAGAAACATGTTAGTGTGATGACTATGAATGCAGTACAAAGGCAAATGGTGAAGCCGAGTTTACCTTCATGTGCTCTGCCTACTGCAAGTGGAAAAATAAGCAGTTCAAAGGGAAATCTTTGTGTAAACACTAGGTTATTCTTTGATACAAGTTTCCAGTGTTCCTTTATAACTAGGGAATTAGCTGCAAGGCTTAAATTAAGCCCAGTAGATGAAATGTCTCTTGGTATTGATGCATTTCGTTCTGAGACGAAGAAAGAAAGTTTTCCTGTTGTAAATGTAGTTATCAAATTGGGGAAAAGAAGAGCCAGAGTTAAATTACTCGTCGTTGATGACATGGTAATTAGCATCCACAATCCAGAACTAGCAAAGGCTGCAAATGTGTTAAAGTTTAATGGTCACAAGTTGGCCGATGAAGATATTGATAGTGATATACAGTACTTGATAACATTGACATTGTTATTGGTGCATTACATTTTAGTCAGTTTGTTAGTGGTATTAAGAAGTGGGATGTCTATACTTTGATGGAAACACCGGTTGGTGTCATGTTGTATGGCCATATTCCTTGTGATACTCAACATGAACCCAGTAATGTGCAAAGCCATATTGTTATGCAAGTAGGAACACAGTTTTTTCCTGCAGCTATTCAGAGAAACAGTTTGATGTATACAATACTGCAGATGTAGAGTGGGCAAAGGCCGGAATATCACTGCAAGCATGGAATTCAAACAATGCAAGACTTCAAAGGGTACTGGATCAGTGCCTTTCTGAAAAATCTAGATCTCCTAAAGAAACGATCATTAGTTTAATCTGGAATGTTAATACAGACAAGTTGTCTTTGAAAGGTCTGAAGGCTAGTGAAGATGCGTTGATCAAACATAAACTTCTGTCACTGGTGGGTATATTTTTGGACCCCTTAGGTCTAATATCACCCTTACTAAGAAGAGGAAAAATTCTTATTCAGAGAGCTTGGTCTGAAAGGCTCTCATGGGAATATCTGTTGTCAGAAGTTTACAAAGAGGAATCATCAAATTATGAAAGATCTGAACGTCAAGTTGCCCAAAGGGTTGAAGAATTGTGGGCAAGCTTAATCATAGATGATAAATTGTAGTACTGATGGGGAGACCCCCCCTTTTTTTTTCTTTTTTTTTTTTGGAGGGGCCCAGGATGTCTTGAATATATTTCAAGAAAGTTAATTTCTACGTACATATGTAAGTGTTGTTTTGCATATAGTTTTGTTTATTGTAACGTAAGTGCATGAATGTATACTTTTAGACTTAGTATGTGTACCTATTAATTTCGATATTCGTATGTATAATGTGTAGTTTATTATGGAGGCTGGCTGTAGAAGACTTGGTGAAAGGAATGTAGGTCACTAATGGATTTTAGCTATTAACTTTTCATCTCCTTGATAATACTTATTACATTGCCTCTTTGAACAAAGAACCATTGTAAAGAAGTCATAACTCAGGTTAGTCCTAGTATCAAGGACCCCTACAAACGAGGGGAGTTTTGTGCAGCTTTCTTGCAAAAAGTTAGTTGTTCTCGTGAGGCGTTACGAGACACTCAAGTAGAAAACGTAATAGAGATATGTGGATCAAAAGATATTAGAGTTTGATTCGGAGTCCCGTGATTGCTGACGACATCAGGGTTTTCCGGATAGATAAGTACAGATTTAACCTATTTCTAACAATATTTATAACTACGTGTGAGGGACAGAATGAGCTCATTTAATTGAACGCTAATAGGTAGAATGTATGTTGGAAAATTTATTATTCTGTATGAGGAAGTTTTAATTTAAGGTGAGGAGAGTTTATTCAAATATTCACATATCAGCAGTTCATAAGTCCCCTTATAAAATATTAGCATGTATGTCTATGCATGTAATATTAATTATATTTTATTGGTAGAGGATTTAATTTTGAGATCGTGGTAGGCCTCTACTGAAGCCGTGTCAGGATTTCCGAATTTAGGGGGTTATAAGATCGAAGGGTATTAACACACAGGAAATCCTCCACAATAATAATTATTATTTTTATATAGAAAATTAGAGAAGTACACTAAAAAAAAAGTTAGTTTCATTTTTGTATATAGATATAATAGAGTACTAACTAAGCAAAGGATACTATATAATAAACTAAGATAGCTAGATAGTTAGAGATGAACAAAGGAAGATATAAAAAAAGAAAAACAGCAAGTTAATGTATAAAGGAAGCCACATAGCTGAGATTGGAAACGAGGAGTCAACAATGCGAGAGAGAGAGAGACTACTGTAGAACGGAACGGAAATCGCTTAAGCGGGACACACATGCACACACAAACACACACACATACACTGTGTGACGACGCCGATCGTCTACCCCCAACAATTCCCTCCTTATTCTCTCTCTCCCTCCAACATTCTATTCTACCCAAACTCTCTTTGACCCAGCCAACTAGGGAGGGGCACTGTACACAGTTATCAAAGTAAATAAACCAACAGACGTACAAACAATGGTGAGCCCTTAATAATAATAATAATAATAATAATAACAATAATAATAATAATAATCATAATAATAATCTCCACAATCATCATCATAGGAAATTATTGTCGCCAATAATAATAATAATAATAATAATAAGATCTAAGGAGAATTTTTGAAAAAATGCAGAAGTATATTAAAACCTAGCAAAGAATTGGATATTCATTACACATCTTTTATAATCCCTTCACATCTGACAGGTCATTACACTCTCCATCTCTGTTTCTCTTTATGTATTCTTCGTGCCCAGGCCCGGTAAAGGCTGATTTATTTTATTATTTCTTGGCCCGTCCTGGTGTCAATTTTTTTTTTTTTTTTTTTTTTTTTGCCCGTCCTGGTGTCGCAATTTTTTTTTCCCCCCGCCAAAATAACCGCGATGAACTTTTTCAAACATTATTTCCATTTCAATACAATGGGTATTCGTCAGCCAGGGCAAGCCCCAACCCCCCACTGTGGTGTCCAACCACAGCAGTTCCTGCCAGTAAACAGCTTAAAGTCTCGGTCTTGGACGGGAACCGATCTTTCGACCTCGTGAATGCGAAGCCAGCGCGTTACCACTGTACTAGCGATAGGTGAATTACGATATAGTGAAGGAACACTGTATTATGTATGTCATGGAACGACCTATATAGGAATCAGAATTACTTTAGATTTGTAGTGTAGCAGTTGCTTATTAAGTCTTTTGTCTTCAGTGAAGTTTATTTTTCTGTTACACCTCTAACCTATAGTTTATTTATATATGTAAACCCATAATTTAATTCTTTGTACATAATACTTAGTTCCATTGTGTGCATTTTAATCTTTGCACGAACCTGCACATTACGACGTTCGTTTCGACCGGGGAATTATGGGTTGTTTTGTTTACAGTCGGAGAGGCTGGTTTTTTCGTGCCAATTATGTATATATATTTCAATTAGCTTTCTTAGATTCTACTGATTTACCGGCAAACAGTACTGTCTGTTTTAGCGTTTTCGACACGTCATTTTACAGCTTCCTGGTATTGTAAGGTAAATGGGATTATTTAGGGATTCTTTCTTGTTTATTCATCTAGCTCTCAATGGGGTACAGAGGGCAGAGAAATTCCATTTATCATCTAAATGTTTTTGGGCTATATCTTTCTCCTCGAGCTGGTCCTATGTCCTTTCCATCCGTTATTGATAACTTGGGGATTTGGTGGCTTTGCTGAAGGAACATGAACAGAGCGTTAGCCATTTATGTTTTCCCACAATATATGTACGTTTCCAGCGAAAAAATGCTGTAATACTGATGTGTACTATGAGTTCCTTGCTTTCACTTTCATGTAAGGATTCCTGGTAATATAAATGTTAATACTATGGTTATTTGAAGAGAGGGGGTAAGAATGCATCATCCTTGTTCCCCTGCATGTCATAAAAGCCAACTACATCTGTCAGAATGAGTGGATTGGGAATCCCTTCCTTTGAATTTTCCTCCCAAAAGCAACAGATTATTTGCATTGACTCAGCCAACCTCTTTATAAGGGGGTGCTCCTGTTTACTAAGGGATAATACATTTGGAAAGAAGGTGAAAACTGGCATTTCAAATCTGGTGACATTTTCATATACAGTGTTGCCTCACTTATCGCAGTAGTTCGGTTCCGGGATCCGCCGCGAACCAGGAAATCCGCCTATATGTACATAGATATTTTAATATATTTTTACGTTTACACTGTATAAACTCTCCCTGCACTGTTAAAAAAACACCCTTTACATTATAAATAACAGCAAGCAACGTAAATTTTTATGAAAGTGATAGATAAAATTACAGTGAATGAGGTGATAATGACGTGACATACATATCATTTACAATTATTTTTTTGTTTACGTACTGTATAAACCCTCCCTGCACTGTTGAAAAAACACCCTTTACATTATAAATAACAGCAAGCAACGTAAATTTTTATGAAAGTGATAGATAAAATTACGGTGAATGAGGTGATAATGACGTGACATACATAATCATTTACATTTATTTTTTCGTTTACGTACTGTATAAACCCTCCCTGCACTGCTAAAAAAACACCCTTTACATTATAAATAACAGCAAGCAACGTAAATTTTTATGAAAGTGATAGATAAAATTACGGTGAATGAGGTGATAATGACGTGACATACATACTCATTTACAATAGTTTTTTCGTTTACGTACTGTATAAACCCTCCCTGCACTGTTAAAAAAAACACCCTTTACATTATAAATAACAGCAAGCAACGTAAATTTTTATGAAAGTGATAGATAAAATTACGGTGAATGAGGTGATAATGACGTGACATACATACTCATTTACAATAGTTTTTTCGTTTACATACTGTATAAACCCTCCCTGCACTGTTAAAGAAACACCCTTTACATTATAAATAACAGCAAGCAACGTAAATTTTTACGAAAGTGATAGATAAAATTACGGTGAATGAGGTGATAATGACGTGACATACATACTCATTTACAATTATTTTTTCATTTACGTACTGTATAAACCCTCCCTGCACTGTTAAAAAAACACCCTTTACATTATAACAGCAAGCAACGTAAATTTTTATGAAAGTGATAGATAAAATTACGGTGAATGAGGTGACAATGACGTGACATACATACTCATTTACAATTATTTTTTCGTTTACGTACTGTATAAACCCTCCCTGCACTGTTAAAAAAACACCCTTTACATTATAAATAACAGCAAGCAACGTAAATTTTTATGAAAGTGATAGATAAAATTACGATGAATGAGGTGATGACGTGACATACATACTCATTTACAATTATTTTTTCGTTTACGTACTGTATAAACCCTCCCTGCACTGTTAAAGAAACACCCTTTACATTATAAATAACAGCAAGCAACGTAAATTTTTATGAAAGTGATAGATAAAATTACGATGAATGAGGTGATAATGACGTGACATACATACTCATTTGCAATTATTTTTTCGTTTACGTACTGTATAAACCCTCCCTGCACTGTTAAAGAAACACCCTTTACATTATAAATAACAGCAAGCAACGTAAATTTTTATGAAAGTGATAGATAAAATTACGGTGAATGAGGTGATAATGACGTGACATACATACTCATTTACAATTATTTTTTCGTTTACGTACTGTATAAACCCTCCCTGCACTGTTAAAGAAACACCCTTTACATTATAAATAACAGCAAGCAACGTAAATTTTTATGAAAGTGATAGATAAAATTACGGTGAATGAGGTGATAATGACGTGACATACATACTCATTTACAATTATTTTTTCGTTTACGTACTGTATAAACCCTCCCTGCACTGTTAAAAAAAACACCCTTTACATTATAAATAACAGCAAGCAACGTAAATTTTTATGAAAGTGAAAGATAAAATTACCATGAATGAGGTGATGATGACGTGACACACATACTCATTTACAATTATTTTTTCGTTTACGAACTGTATAAACCCTCCCTGCACTGTTAAAAAAACACCCTTTACATTATACATAACAGCACGCAACGTAAATTTCAAAAAAAAAATGAAAATACTGAAATTTTTTTTTTTCAATATTTTAATATTTTTGCGTATACCCATAAAATAAAATAATATATATAAAAAAAAAAAACGCAATAGAGTGAGAACGTAAACCAAGAAGCGCGAATAACCGGGGTAACACTGTAATATCTTTATGGATAGGACAGGCTATGGGAACTGCAGTAGTTGGAGCACTCAATTCTGGAAACGACAAACCCAGGTTCTATTAACCCTTGAGTCGAGTGCTCTAAGCACTGCGCAACCATGTAAAAAAGTGCTTTAGATAAGGGGGGGAGACACAGACAGGTTGGAGCGGGAAAATTAAGGCTGGATGTCCTCTGTAACGCCCCACAGAGGGCTGGATCGCTTGTTTTTTTACCATTGTACAACCTTGTAAGCAGTGCTTCAAAATGTTCTTTTATAGGGTATTCAAACAATCAGTACTGGTACTTTTATCAAAACGAGTCTATTTCAACAAATGTCAATTAACAAAGTATGTAAAACCCATTCGTTACCATCAACGTACAGCCTAATTATTCATAATTGAAAGTAAGAATTAATGTAACCAAAATAAAAAAAAATCATCTTATCAAAATCAAGATGATTTATACACTTTAGACAGATATTCCCATTTGTGTCCTATAATGAGAGAATTTACCTTTAAAATTAGACCCAATTATTATAGTATTTTTATCCCATAATGAGGCAACTTTCCCATGAAAATTAATCCCATATGTTCCAGCATTTTTCTCATACAGGCAAATTTTACCTTTAAAATTATTCTGCTGTTAAGTAAATGCATCTAGACATACCTATAGTGGTATAGTCACAACAATAAAAAAGGACAATTGTATTATTCGAAATGAGAATCCAGTGACAACTTCAGTAATGGCAAAAGAATCGCACAGTAGAGGAATGTGTTTAATGATTAATTACATTACATCAAGCTTCGCCTTCCACTGAGAGCATTTCTAATTACAGTTGTACTCTACTCTTGTACAGATCGTCTTCTACTGTTCAAGAACTCTACAACAGGAGAGTTGGTCTTTCATATCCCACTGAAAGCCTTTTCAAGATGCCAGTGTACTCTCTAGTATAGATCTTCTTTTACTGTTCTAGTACTTTATAATTGTTGAAAGAGGAATCTACAACAGGAGAGTACATCAGTATCTTCAAAATGTTCTCAGTGGAAAGCGAAAGTTTGTACTTTCCTCTTCTTGAGATCTCCTACTCTTCAAGATACAACAGTAGAAAAAGGACTCTACAACTGGAGAGTACAACAGTATCTTGAACATGCTCGCAGTGGTAAGGTAAAGTTTGATATATGATGTGATGTGATCGGTTTTACGTCATGGACTTCCTTCTTACCAAGGACATTGGTGTTGGTAGGTGTTATCATTTCCCTGAGTGATTGCCCTTTCCAACCTCGGGCTGTGGCAGCCATGAACCCTTGACCTGAAGACTCAAAGTCATAAACGCTACTACTCTGTCACAATGACCACAATCGAAAGCTCGATACTGTATAGTGTAATTAATTAGTAAACACATTACAGTGAATTTCTTTACTCATTTGTAATTATTAACAATTATACCAGTATTGAAAATAATTGTTCCAGCAGAAGGCACTTACGTATTTAAAAATAAAAATAACTTTTTCTTAATCTGTATAGTGACGAACATACAAGTTAGTTCATTATTATAATTTAATATCAAATTTAAGCTAGAAGTAAAAACAAAAGTACACCTAAGCCAATCTCTTGGATCGTGTTCTGAACCGTTCTTCAAATTCAGACATACAGAGTAGTAAGCTGCAACGACCATAGAAAAAAGATGGATCTTTTGCAGAGAGTAACCCTCATAGCCCAATGTAAAGTTTAGGTAACCCTGTAAAGTGTTAGGTTATGTTAGGTTAGACGACTTGTCTTACTCTTCTTTACAAGATCCCAAAAATGTTAAATAACTTTGTAAAGTGTTACATTAGGTCAAGTTAGGTGGGGTTAGGTCAGGTTAGATTAGATGGGGTTGGACTGGGTTAGGTTAGGTTAGATGGGGTTGGACTGGGTTAGGTTAGACAACTTCCCTTATAAAATACGAATAACCCCTGAGTGCCCTGGCATTACTCTTCTTCACAAGATCCAAATAAAAGAAAAACAAAACCAGGAAGGAAATATTACTTACTGCTACCCCAACCCCATAATCCCTTAACCAAACCAGTTAGACCGCCACCGGCAGCAGCAGGTTGTCGTTTCTTTGTTTCGACTTTGTCTTCTAGCGACGGAAACTCGACATAGTTGAGAGCCAGATCAAAGAACAGAGGTTTACATGGCACCGAGGTCATTGGGGATGGCACTTGAGCAACATTTGGATGCTTGGAAGTCAAACTCGAGTCCTCAATGTACTCGTCCAAGCGATCGATCAGCATCTGTAATGAATAAGAAAGATAAGTGGGTGGCCAAGTCAAAGCACACATTCACCAGAAAACTAATACACCTGGACCACTCCTCTTGGCTCTCATCATCCTGTTTGGGTCACCTATAGGTATCGAGGTAAAAAGGGTTCCTCCCCTTAAGGGAGGGCAAGATTACCTCAAGTTGCACTGCATGTCATAAAAGTCCGTTACATGGGCGAAGCAGGGGGACTGGGAATCCTTTTCTTTGTATTTTCCTCCCACAAAGAGTTAATTATTTGTTATGACTTGGCCATTTCCTTTACAAGAGGGATTATGGTATTTGTATCTAGGTCGATAACGGGTTCAAGAACTCGCAGATATTACTAGCTATTCAAAAAGTTTGTATATGAAAAAATAAATATTGTAAAAGCAGGGAAATACGTTCAAAAATTAGTTAGCTAATATCTACATGATTAAACTATAACACCCTGAGATTCACATTAATTACGGACTTGTCAAAATATGTTACCATCTATAAACAAGTTAGGGGACATAAGAAGATAGGTGAGGATGAGATGGTAAGGGCATGCACTGAGGAAGAATGAAGGGTATGTTGGAAGAAGGCTGCTGAGGAGGGGGAGAGGTGGGCCACAGGAAGTTTATGGATGTGATGAAGGAAGACACGAGGGTATGTGGCATGATGGAGAAGAATGCAGTTGATAGGGACACCGGGAGAGAGGACACTGAGATGGTGTGGGCATGCATTGAGGAGGGGTGAGGGGTAAATTAGAAAAAGGATATTGAGGATGGAATTGCAAAGCAAACAAAACAAAGCCAGAAAAAGAGGTAGGCTAAAAAGGTTTATGGATGCAGTGAGGAAGGACATGAGGCTATGAGGAAAAGCCAAAGAATATGATGACTGATGATTTCTTAAATTTCGTTTCCCTTACCTTCTTGTTCTTGATTGAGAGTTTGGATACATCAGGGACAGACGATTCGGACGACAGTATCGCTTGAGCGTGTGCTGTGAACTTTTTGCTATCTACCAAGCCTGATAGCTTCTCTAATCCCTTGACCATTGATGGCTGAAACATAAAGCATCATATAATTTTTTTTTTCTTATGAT
The DNA here is from genome assembly GCA_037179515.1 of Halocaridina rubra. Taxonomy (NCBI): domain Eukaryota; kingdom Metazoa; phylum Arthropoda; class Malacostraca; order Decapoda; family Atyidae; genus Halocaridina; species Halocaridina rubra. Next base: position 17,459 of record JAXCGZ010023506.1, read on the forward strand.
TGTGACACCAGAACGCCCCCCCCCCCAAAAAAAAAGCCCTCATCAGGTCTGGGCATGAAGAATACATAAAATAAAGAGAAACAGAAATGGAAAGTGTAATGACTTGTCAGATGTGAAGGGATAATATTAGGTGTGTAACGAATATCCAAGAATATTCAGTGAAAATGTAGGTTATATACGTGTTCTTTGCCATTTTGTGCGAAATTATTAATTCCAATACAAATTGAGGTGGAGACAGACTAGTTACAAATGTCATTTGCCGTTTTGTATCACTACTTTTCCCCATTCAATGAAGGTGGCCAAAGACAGGTTGGAGCTGGGAAACTGAGGCTGGATGCCCTTCCTAACACCTTGCAGTGGGCTTGAATAAATGTCTTTTGAAATGTTAAGTGCTTTAACAACTGTGCTCTGGAGGACCCCAGTATTACTTAATACTGTAATCATTTTCTTTTACAGGATGTCATATATTGAAGCCAGCAAGGTAGCCACAACTGAACAAAATGTACAGGCCCTAAAACTTACATGTCCGTTTCTTTCATCCAGTTCTGTGGTAAAATGACAAATAAAAATGAAAGTTTAAAAACACAACCAAGAAATTTAATGAATAGTCTAATAGCCTCTGGCTTGAAACAGGTTGCAAATAGTAAACAACAACCAAAATGGAGAAATAATATAAAGAAACTTAACCTAACCTAACCTGCAAAATATGCGTGCTTCAAGCTTAAAATGGCATGCAAATGATATATAATAACCTAAGTGAAAAAAAAAAACCACAATGTTAAATGTGTCTAATGAAAGGCAGAGGCAAGGGACTAATAGTACAGAGCCTGACTAAATACCTACCATGTAGCAGGGCCCCAAGCCCCTTTAACAATCTCTTGGACCCAGTGACATCCAGGCAATGGCTCAATAATCAGGCAGACTTAAAGGAAATCACCGACCTCCCAAATAACTGCCCAATTTAATCCGTAACGACTATCAGGAAACTTAACAAATCTGTTCATAAATGATAAATAACGAATAAAGTGGAGGAAAAAACCACTGCTAAGAAACTTAACGAAAGCAATACCCACCTCCTGCTTGAAACTGTTGGCGGAGTTAACGTATGTTAACGTCTTTTCATAGAGTAATAGCGCCTCTGACCATTTTTCCAGTTTCATGAAGCTTTCAGCCACGTAATAACACCTGAAATTCAGAAAAAAGTAATGACTGTAGTTATCTGCACACCAAACAAACAAAACAAACAAAAATTTATTTCCATTTTGTACAATGGTTATTCAACATTAATAGTAACTTATAAGTAGACATGTAATTAAACTAATAAATAAGAGGGTTATACATATAGTTAAATTAAATGTAGCTTTCATAGAAAATAATAATGCTGTAATAAAAATGTTAACAATAATGTTAATAATAAAGTAGTAAGTATGCCACTAGATACAGGATCGTTAATATCGGCATCATTTCCATATATGTTTTCCTTACAATGAGAATAATTAGTTCTTAATGAGCAGCAACTATTTGTCCAAAAGAAAACTATATAGTTTGCCTTTGAAAGTTTTGAAGGAGGATGCATTTTTAAGATGCTCTGGAATATTATTCCAGAGTGTTGGCCCTTTGATAGTGATCATCTTTGAACCTGCTTCTGTGTTTGTTCTGTTAATAAAGAGCTCACTGCTCTGTCTTGTGTTGCTTTGCATTATATCCCTGACTGTTTTTAAATCAAATAGCCAGCTAGGATAATGATGGTCCAAAATTTTGAATACAAAAACATAAATAGCATAAGCGACCTTATTTTCTGCCCGCAGCCACCCAGGGCAACTCGAGCTGCAAAATTAATAAGCTTCTGTATTCTGTATATTTGAGTCTTAGTGGTAGCTCCCCAAACAGTTGTGCAGTAATTAATGTGACTTAGGGTTAGAGATTCAACAACAGTTATTCGAGTGGTAGTCTCAAAATTGTCTTTTATATGTGATAAGTACATTAATGTTCCTGTAACCTTTTTGCATACTTTATCTATGTGGGAATCAAACAACATGTGGTTATCAAAGTGAATTCCTAGGTTTTTGACTGTTTTGCTAGGTGTGATAATATTGTCGCAATAATTAAAGTTTGTGTTTTCTGGAATTTGTGCTATGTGGAACCTTGAACCAATAAATATGCACTGTGTTTTACTTTCGTTAATTAACAGCCCAATTTCTTGGAAATAGGTTTTAATTTTTGACAGAGTGTTTTCTGCTCTTAAAGTTAGCTCTAGGAGATTATTAATGTCACCACTAAGGAGTAGTTGAGTGTCATCTGCATATTGTACGACTAGACAGTCAGAAATGAAAGAAGATAGATCATTTACGTAAATGGAGAAGAGGATAGGACCAAGTACTGATCCCTGTGGAACACCAAATGATACATTTTTTGGCACAGAGATAACGTTGTTAAGACGTATAGACTGTTTACGGTTAGATAGATACTCGCTAAACCAGCTTGGATCAATATTTAAGTTAGTACATTTACTTAAAAGAATTTCATGGTTTACACTATCGAAGGCTTTTGATAAGTCCAATAATACAAGCATAGATATTTTTTTCATATCTATATAATTATATATTCTATTCGTAACTTTAAGCAGTGCAGTTTGCGTCGAAAGTTTTGGTCTGAAACCATGTTGGTTAATACTTAATAGTCTATTTGATTCTAAATATGACATAAGTTGGCATGCAACAATTTTTTCTAATATTTTAGAGAAAATGGGTAGCAGGGAAATGGGACGATAGTTTGTCACATCTTCTCTGTCCCCCTTTTTATGCAGAGGTATTACATGTGATATTTTCCAAGAGTCAGGAACTTTTTAGTAACAATGGAAGTGTTCATAATAGTTAGAATATAGGATGCAATCATGGGTAGAGCATCTTTGATGAACTGAAATGGTATACCATCTGAACCATAAGAGCCAGAGTTTCTTAGGCTCTTTATGGTAAGAATTAGGGTAGCACAATCGATAGGATTTATCTTGAAGTACTCTCTTGTGTTTACATTGGAAGAATTGTCATTTAAGCAATTACTCATATTCACTGAGTTGATGTTTTCTTGAGTTTTTTCATATGTATTTTTGCCAACGTTAGCAAAATAGTTATTAAAGTTTTCTGCTTTGTCTTTCAACTCCGTAAAATTTTCATAACTTTCTGAGGTACTCTTTTCATTTGGTATCATGCTTCTTATCACTTTCCATGTTGCTGCTGTATCATGTCTAGAGCCATTAAATTGTTTTTTGTAAAAGTCTTTTTTACTTACACTGATGAGAGATCTGACACGTTTCTTTTCTGTTTTATAACGTTCTCGGAGAGTCATATCATATATATTCATTTTTAGCTCTTTTTGTATTTGATTTCTGATTTGCATTGCCTCTTTGATGTCATTAGTTAGCCAGGGGGCTGAGGGGCGGGTTATTTTTCTTGTTACAATGGGTGCACAACTATCTAAGCATTCAAGGAAGACTTTTGTTAGAATCTCAACCTGCAAATCGACATTATCTGTGTATTTAATTCTATTAAGTGCATTTGTGTTGTTGATTAATGTTTCACAAAAGATATCAGGGGAGTAATTCTTTAGACACCGGAATGTCTTGAGGAGAGGCTTCCTTTTGGGCTTGTTTAAGTTTAGCATAGCAATGTTCAGCTCGTGGTCTGTAATTGGTCAGGGAACTACGTCCCAATAGGGTATACTTTCCACTTTATTTGTTATTATCAGATCTATTAGTCCTAGAATTAGGGGTTATGCGGGTCGGTTTTGTCACTATTTGTGTTAACTTCACAGTGTTGATCACCCTTTTCATTTTGTTATCTGCTGAGAGCAAGTCATCATTAAAATCACCAAGTATGTATATGGGTTTATGACGCACACAGATATTTCTGAATGTTTCTAGCAGATGATTGAATGAACTGGTAGGTGCTTTAGGGTGACGGTAAACACACCCTACAATGAAAGATGGAAGTTTCTGATACTGCACAGTGATCCATAAATCTTCGAGCTCCTCAGTTTTTTCTAAACCTGTGGTTATTTCTGATGCACTAAGATCATTTCTAACATAAATACAAACCCCACCCCCTCGGCCATGGTCACTGCGAAATATTTTAAACTCTGGGATATTCACATATTTATTTTCAGTTGTAGGAGGAAGCCAAGTTTCACTTACACAGAGGATGTCTAAGTTGTAGTCTTTTGTTAGCATTATTATTTCCTCAAAATGAGCAAGCAGGGACTGAGCGTTCACATGTACTAATGTTACATTCTTACCATGTTTCATTAGGGTGGTATCCATAGTCATAGTTGTAGTTTCGACTGTGTGATTCTGCTGGGAATTCATCATTGTAGTGTGTTCTGGGGTTAGCCCATGGATCCTGGTGTCTGTACCTGCCGTTGGATGTGTAACGCTGGTTTGAGTACGTGCCGTGGTATGATCAGGCCTTCCCAAAGTTTGTATGCTTAGATGGATGTCTAGGGTTGTAAGAGCCATCACTGCAGGAGAAGTCTCTTGTGCGTGGACGGCGATAAGAGAGGTTTGTATCGTGTCTCTTTCTGTAGTCTCGTGTATAGGGGATTGTTTTAGTAGCTCTCTGCTGTTTATTTTGGTATGACTGTAGGTTGGGATATTTTGTAGAATGCCCAGGTTGTGTCCATTGTTTGCCCCCGCGAAATGGCTGGACAATTGTGCCTGTAGGCCACTGATTCAGTTTGTAAGGCACATATTCAAATCCTTTCGATATCGTTATTGCGACGGAAACCCAATTTGGTTTGCGAGAAAGCTCCTTAATCACTTCTTCAGAAGGAATGCCTTGATTTGTCAATGTATTACGTATCTCTCTCTCAAAGAGGTTGCCAGGAATGTGAATATATATTTGAGCTGTAACCCTTGCACTTGCATTATTGGGCAACTGTGGCTGTGGGGGAGAGGACTTCGATGGAATGTTTAGAATAGAGACTGCTGCTATTTTGTCTTCTCTGTTTTCTTCATTGTTTTGCAGCCTATTGCTGGGTTGGTTATTTGTGCTGGAAGGTGCAATTTGGTTGTCCTGGTTAGTGATAGTTGCTGTGTTGTTAGGAGTAGTGGAGATTGGCTCTATATCTTCTTCGCTATTTTGCAACTCTTTACCAGGTTGGTTGTTTGTGCTGGGAAGAATCTTGTTCTGGTTAGTACCTTTTGTTGTATTGTTAGGAGTAGTGGGGAAGGACGCTGTTGTTTCATCACTATTTTGTAACCTGTTACTGATTTGATTATTTATGCTAGATGGTGTATTCAGGTTGTCTTGTTGACTATCACTTTTATCTGGCTCTACCTCTTCTTCACTACAACTGTCACATTCGTCTCTCAATGCACTGAAGGAATTGTGAGTAGAGACAGAAAACCTAGTTTGCAAAACCTGAGGGTTGTTGATAGAAGGGACATCATCGTTGTTAGGTGAAAGCACTGAATTGAGAGGTGATGTTTCTAATAGCAGTTTCAACCTAGAATTATCTCTTTTAAGTAGGACAATGTCAGATTCTAGTAAACCCACCTTGTGTTGTAAGGCTTTCACCTTTTCAGCACCTGCTTCCAAAATTTTCACCTTATCTGCAAGACTTTCTATCATTCGATGTAGGTCTCCTAGGTCGTGTGTTTTTTCAGACTATGGATTTTACAACCGAAGTTTGAGATTGAAAGAGTTTGTCAAGTTCACCATTCATTGAAATATTCAGGACACTAGCGCTAAAGATTATTATATTTGTAATTATATCTTTTTTTACTCGCTTTTTTATGATGTGTTTACCACTGTGTTGTGGAAAGAGTTCCACTACCTTTGAAAGCAAAAGTTGACTTGTTTTGTACAGAGTGACTTTTTTAATTTTTTCCAAGTCCCTTCTGATGTCCTCACGTGAATATACGAATATTCTGTCCAGAGATGATATAAACACTTCGGGAAAATTATCAGTATTTACACACGGAAGGTCAGAAAGGTCAACATTTTCCGATGAGGACATTCTGGTGTGAATGGGAGGGAAACTGCGGTATGAGGGGAACTGCAGGTTCACCTAAGAAAGGTCCTTTTTAGGTCGGTCGCGAGAGGTTGTGGTTGAAATCGGTAACACTGGGAGAGACACTCTCAACGGTTTCTGATATGTTATAAGATTATAATGAATTTTCTTTGTATCTTTGTAAACACTAAAGTTGTAATAATCACTCAGACTTAAATTTGAATATTTATATTTCAGTATGCTTTCGTTAATTTTATAGCTGTGAATTTAAACTGTCACTTGATAAACGCAATATTATCGGGAGCTCAATGCGTACACGTCCTCCCCCACTCACATGCTTGAAGAATATTCCATGACTCGTAACCTTGTTACTATTTTCTCTTTAAATGACAAACCTTATTTCTCTGCTTTTTTTATTGTTTATCAATCTCTTACATCTGCTTTCTCCTTCAGATACTACTTTTCTCATATGATTTCTTGGTGCCTGGAGCTGATATGGGCAATGACAAACCTTGTTTCTCTTCTCTTTTTCATGGTTATCATTCTCTTATTTGTCTTGTCCTTAAGCTGCTACTTTTTTCTTTTTCTCAAATGATTTATTGGTGCCCGCACCGAATAAAGGCAATTTTCTTTGACCAATCAGGCATGCTCGTAAAAAAAAAAGGGGGAGGGAACAGGGTGCACCTGAGGATATTCTGGTTCAAGGTTAAATGTGTGACGGGGTTTACCGCCCAATAGGAAAATGCTGATCTGATTATGTCTAACCAGCCCTTAGGCAGTTGTTCTTGTCAGGCAATTGTTCCTCAGACAGTTGTCCATTGGGTTTTAAGTAGTTCTAATCTAACCTAGAGAAACTGTCCCTATTGGGCAATTTTTCATCATACAGTTGTCCATTGGGCAGTTAGCAGTTTTCATCTAACCTATGACAATTGTCACTCTCGGGCAATCATCCTTCTTGGGCAATTGTTAATCAGACAGTTGTCCATTGGGCAGGTGGCAGTCTATGTAACCTAATCTAACCTAGGACAATTGTCCCTCGTGCAAATGTTCATCACACAGCTGTCCATCAGGCAACTGTTGGATACCAGATTTTCTTTACCTCTGAGTATTTGTGTCAATCTATGGGTTTTGCAAGCCAACTCAATCTATGGATTTGAGTTCTAATCTATGGGTAATGGTAGTAACACAAAGGTAAGAGCGCTCGACTTGGAAAGTCACAAACCAGAGTTCGAGCCCAACGAGGGGCATTACGAAGAGCATCAAATTTTACTTTGTTATTGGGATCCACAGTCGAGCCATGGTTCGAGCGTTCAAGATGAGAAGTGACGAACTCGTGTTCTAGCCCACCATGGGGTGCTGGGAAGGGCATTCAAGCTTATTCTTTCAGCTCAAGCATGTCTTGTGGTCACTCCCATTTGAATGGAGATTAAAAGTGACACAATTATATAAATAATAAACAAAATAAAATCTATGGGTACTGGGTACTTACCTATGGGCTTTGTAAGCCAGAACTTGTCCCTCCACTTCTTTTTTCAATTCTTCATCATCTTCTAATCCAGCCAGGTGGGTCAGTTCATTCAAGTTCTGGATAATAATCTCTTGTAACCTGACCAAATCTTGCAATTTTGGAGCTTTCTTTCCATCGTCGACCTAACGAGCGAATGACATAATTAACATAATTTGTAATAAGAAATAATGTTACATATTAAAAACTGTTATTCAAGAGTAATTGAAAAAGAAAAAAAGACAGCTAAATGTTAAAGGTTTCTAACAAATGGCAAAGGCAAGGGACAGTGAAAGCACTAGAGCCTGACTATATACCTACCATATAGACAAGGCCCAAGCCCCCTCTTCAATCATGTAGATCCCGGGATCTCCAGGCAATAGCTATATAATCAGGTACACCAAGAGGAAATCACTGACCCTCCCAATTAATAGTCCAATTTAATCATTCCTTTAAAATACATACATACATATACCTTGGCTGTTTCCCCCTTTAATCGGGGGGTAGCCGACATCAAAAAAGGAAAACAGTTTGGGGAGAAGTTATTCTCCCCTCTACTCCCCCTCTTCTTTGACGTCTCACAGGACTTTAAAAAAATACATTAAAAAGACATGCACACTGTGTGTAATAGAAAATGCATCAAATTAATGCATAAAAGACACCGAGAAAGCTATATAAAAAACCCTGAGACTTATAATACCTGCATTTCTCCAGACACAATTTTCTGATAGGTATCGACAAGCCCCTTGTTCCTCAATATTGTTAACTGGAGCCGGTGATAGGAGAGATAAGTGTGTAAGAAATGCAATGGAGAGACTGGACCTGCGTTTACTTGTTGCCTGGGCTTAAATGACTGGAAAAAAGGGAGAAAAACTGAAAATAGTAAAACTATTAATTATTTGTTTTTATTTATTTTATGCAAAATAAAATATGGGGATGGACATAGATGGACTGAAGCTGGGGAATTAAAACTGGATGCCTTTCCTGTCACCCCACCATGGGCTCCAGCGTAGAGTCGAGCACTATACCAATTGCATTACGGCGATCCCCAGTACTATTACTTGCAACTCCTCCTGAGAGGGAGGCAGGAAAACCTCTTCCGTGTTCTCCTGTGTTTTGTAAAAGTCGACTAAATGGAGTGAAGCGAGGGGACTGGGAATCTCTTTGTCTGTATTTTCTTCCTGCAAAATGTCAGGGTATTTTGCTTTGATTGAGCAAACCCCCTTATAAGTATGGCTCCTGAATATAGACAGATATACAATATGTCATAAACGGTTATAAAAAAATCTTAAAATAATTAAAACCGTATTAATAATAGTTACTCCAAAATTTATATGATTTCAATATTTGTTAACTACAGCACTATTGTTACTCTACAATACATTACTATAAATTTGTATATTCTTAGGGGTGTTTAAGTTTACACTTCAAAATCCATTATGGAATACATATTATTTATTCACATTTCAAACACTTTCATGTATGGTTTATATAGTTACTGTATGCGACTCTTGTCTTAGGCTCATATGACATGACTTGACCTGACCTAACCTAACCATCTTTACACAGTGGATCTGCAGATAATTCATTTTTACAAGTTGGTTTATGGGGTTATTTAACCTCAAGTGAGGTTCTGGGGTTACTAATCTCAACAAGATCTGTAAATTCACAAAAAGACTTAATATACAGCTAACACTTACGGGATCATTCTTCAGATCGTCTCGAATTATCTGGAGGGCGTCTTTACATTCAAAGAGTAGTTTGTCCAGCATATTTACGCAGTCGTCAGAGCTGCTGGTCTTTTCAAGCTCTTCGTGAATAAGGCCAACGTTTAATAGGAACAATCGAACCTGCAAAAATAAATAGCTCTATATAAGTTACCTTTATTATTGCCGATTGCTGTTTTGTGTAACTATTAATTCCTATTCGAATACGGGTGGGCACAGACGGGTTACAGCAGCGAAATTAAGGCTGGATGCCCTTCTTAACACCTCACAGAGGGCTGAAACGCAGGTCTGTCACTACCCGAGTTGAATGCTTTAATCACTCCGCTATCATGGTCCCTGGCGTGGATATACCTTTAGAAATGCACTTCTCACCTTTTCGTGTTTGACAGCTAAGGTTCGTCCTTTCCATGTGACCTCGCTAAGCGTAGCTGCTTGTCTCTCTCGAGCAGATGCTAATAAATTCTGGAAAACATATTACCATGAAAAAATTATATAGAAAAGTAAGTTTTCATTATGCATCACCAATACTAGAAATGAATATAGTATTTTTTCAGTATTTATTATTCTGTATGTGGGTTCTGCTAAATAAAATTCCTTGTAGTTTTGTAGAAATGAACATGAAACTCTAAATAATTATAAATATATACCTAAAAGATAAAAAATTATAAGAGATTCAAAGCGGCAGTCACGAAGATTCGCAAACAGGAACTTAAGGGGTGTGGCTGTATATACTAGTTGTTGTTGTCGTACCAACTGCCTGGCCAAACAGCCCTGAATCCCTAAGGAAGGACAAGGCCAATACTAGGCTTTCTCATAGGGCTCTCTGGGAGTGTATGTTGTCATGTTGGTACAAGCAGTTCTTAGCAGTGCAATCTTCATAATGTATTTGATTATATGAGGTGATTCGTTACATCCTGGAGAGGCATCCTCAAAGGAATCACCCAACTCCTGCTAACAGCTCAGAAGAGTTGGGTGGTGCCCAAATCGTAGCCTGGCCAGGTGGACTGTCTTAATTTGGGGGGGAAGATTTAGAAGGACGGATGTTGGGAGGTTGTGCACATACCTGTGTACTGTCGCTGAGTGACTGAATGGAATGGCGAGTTAACTTGGTATGGATGGATATGTTTGCAGGTTGGGTTGGGGTGGGTGAAGGGGTGAAAGATGACAGTATTTGCATACTGTATAAACCTTACCTATTAGATAAAATAACATACCAGCTTCCAGACACTTACATCTAATTTATCTCCTAGGGCTTCATTTCCACGCATAGCCAGCAGAGTATCTGTTGCAGATTTATCTCCTAGATGATGCTTGCAGAACCTAAGTTTGACTTCTAGCTCCTGTAATCTACTCCCGTATATTTCAGCTTCTTCTTCATTGACAGCAACTTTAAGTTTACTGTATATGGCTCTGTATGAAAATTAGTTTAGATGAGTTCACATTGCCTCCAATGTTGTTGTTTGTGGTTTTATGTGTCATTGTTTAATCCGCATTCATATAGGGGTGGACACAGACAGGTTAGAGCTTGGGATTAAGGCTGGATGCTCTTCAAAATGCCCCACGGTGGGACTGGGGACCTGTAGTCAAATGCTCTAATAAGTGCTCGTCTGTAGATTTTATGCATCACTATTACTTTTCATCTGAATGTGAGTGGATGCATGCAGGTTGGAGCTGGGGAATTCGGGTTGGATTCCCTTTGTAACACCCTGTGGTAGCTTGAACACAGGTTTGTCACTTTCAGAGTTGAGTGCTCTACCCAGTGCTCTACTGTGGTCCCCATAATACCTTATACAATAGATATCAAAATTATTATGGCAATAGGTTAAATTAACATTATATAACAAGTTACATACAGCAGAATTTTTATTATAATTCAAATAATAAAGTATCAATGAAATATTTGATAAAGTAAAGAATAAAGTACAAGAAAAAGCTCTGCAAAAGAATAATTACAGTGCTTTGTTAAAAAACTCCACAGGGGCACGCCACTCGTGCGACCAGTCTGCCAGTTCGAAAAGTACGGTGCCTTGTAACCACGCCGAGTAGCCCTCAACTTCTAGCTGCGTCCTTGCATCGCACACTCCACTTTCCTGAAAAGTATCAGCACTATTATCATCATTATTATTGTCTCCAGTGCCCTCACCATTATCATAATTGTTTTCAACGCCCTTGTATTTAACCAACAAGTCCAGTCTTCAGAAAAACGTAACGTATCATGAAAAAAAATTCTTCAAATTACCATCATTGGGAGCCACATTCATGTGCGATCTACCTCACTGTACCCTAACCTAACTAACCTAACCTAATCATATATGATGATTCTTATTACCAAAATACACTATTTAATAATTACAGTCCATAGCACATGGGCTTTAGTGCAAACACCCATGTAGATTGCATGCCACAGTAGAACCCATTGCATTTACCTCCACGAGTTTCTCAAAGGCCACAACATATTTAGCAGCTTTCCGTAGTTTGTTCCTCATCGAGAACTTCTTGCGAGAATCCTGCAGACTCTCCTCCTTGAGCTGCATGGAATAAGCCCAACATCTCTCTATTGTCATCAAGGGGATCAGTAGGAACCTGGAATTGATAATCATAAAGATTACTGAATTATTATTATTATTACTCTCTTCTCAGGACGATCGGTTTTACATCACGGACTCATTTTTCTACTAAGGGGTTAAGAAGTTGCCTTCTTGCTAAGAAGTTTTATTTTGGCAAGTGTGACTATTACTCTGAATGAATGGCCTTTCTAACCTCAGACCGTGGCAGGCCGCGAACTCTAGACTGGATGAATCAAAGTTGCGAGCATTACCATGGATGTTGAGCTCTTCCCCAGCAAATATTTCCAAAAATTTATATTTTCAAACAAATTAAGTGAGGAAGAATTGAGAGAAGTAATTTTTGTTACTTCGCACCTGTTATATTTCACTTGCCTTCTAAGTGACAAGTTTTAAAAAACACGACCTTCCAAACAACTCTTCACGATGACTAATATAGTACTGAGTAAGGACACTGTATCCCCTGGAAAAAATACTTCACCTCTGCCCTACGCAATCACCTACTTTGTGTATGGTTATTAACACGAATTTAAGATGACATCTGACATCAGTTATTAAAGGGAAACCGGTCTAAATATTCATTCCAAACTGGACAACATACAAATTGATTGCTGATTAATGTTGCTATTAATCCCAATTCGAATGGGAATGGACACAGACAGTTTGGCTGGAGAATTAAAGCTGGATGCCCTTACTAACGCCCAGCAGTGGGCTCACACATGAGTTTGTCACTTCTAGGGTCAAGTGCTCTAACAACTGTGCTACCATGGTGCACTGGATGAAATAAAAAATAAGCAATAACAACTCAACGAGCTAAGATGTAAAGAATTTTTACCTATCATCCCTCAGAACATCAACTGTGACCTCCTTCTTGCGAAAGTTTCTTCTGTCTCCCTGAATAAAATCTAAGTTTTTCCGTAAACGTCTGATTCTCCGGCTGCAGTACTGGCGATAAAGCTGGTAGTCATTGTGCCGTAAGCCATGGGCCAACTGAGCTTCTCTGATGGCTGCAAGAACTGAAATAAAAATGGTTTGGATTTTAAGTTCAAGTAGTTGTTACAGAAAGGGGTTCACAGTAGCACATTGGTTAAACTTCTCGACTTGGGTATTGACACACCCATATTAAAGCCCAATGAAGGATGTTGAGCAGGAAATCCAGCCTTGATTCCCAAGCTCTGACCAGTCTATCCATACTCATTTGAATGTACCCTGTCAAGAAATTGCTACACGCCAAAAGCAAATATTTATGTTGATCTGCAAATGCTTAAAGAGTATGTGATCACTTTAGTTTAAATTAATGGGGATGTTTTATGTATTGCCAATATAACTTAAGAGCAATTATCAAGTAATCTGATGGGCTAGAAGAAAAACTTATCATAAATTCAATCATCTGGTCAAAACACATTTCATTAAATCATTTTTCAACTCCAAGGAGACAAATGACTGTTTTTTCACAGAAATCTTACATTTCCTACTAGAATTAACAAAATTTTTCACTGCAGAGCTATAAATCATTAGCAGGTATTTGTTTTAATGAGTACGACACCAGGACAAACAAAGCAACTGCCCTCATCTGGGCCGGGCACCAAGAAAACATATAGCAATGAGAAACAGATATGGGGAGTACTGTGACTTGTCAGATGTGAACGGATAATAAGAGATGCGTAATGAATATGCCAGAATATTCAGTGTAGATGCAGACAGAGAAATAGAACCGTAACTGAAGGATGACTAAACATTGAGCCGTCTTGGCCAGTCCTATTAAAGTCTGGAAGACCTTCATTTGCAGTATTGTAATAGGTGACAAAAAGATAGAAACTAATCATTATTTTAATATAGAAATAGTCGGATAACATCCAAAAACGGGGTAAAATAAAGTTAATCTTGTTATCAAATTCCCATCTGTCATGATGTTTACATGCTGTCGCCAAAAACAGATGACCTTCATTTCACCCCAAAAAATTGCGCAATCACCTCTTTTAACCACTTTAAAGATCGTTTAAGATTTAAATTGTTCTTAATTACCCTTTAGATTGTACAGAGGCTTCTTCTTTTCCTCGATACGGATATCGTCAGCTGGGGTATCGCTCTCTGTCATGTTTTTAGTGCCGTCCGCCATTAGCGCGATCCGTCTGTCAACTTTCGCTCAGCCATCTATCGGGTCGATTTGAAACTAAAATTGCCAAATGTACTCTCTCCTACGCACAATAAAAAGAAGAAGATGTAAGCAGATAATCGTGAAAAGAATTGAACATAAAGTTATTTATTACATTTACAATGATTTTTCTTTATATTTTTTAATTATAATTACGTCAAAATAGCAGTATTATAATACTACAATTACCAAATGTACTCTTTCCCCACACATAATGAAAATAAAAAGAGATCCCGTCATTATTGCATTAAATTTTTTTTATTACATTTAAATAACATTATCTGTTCATATTTTAATTATAATAACTTAATTGGATCTAATTACCTATCATCGAATTGCAACTTCATCTTAGTAAAATTATGTAACTATCCCGCATATATTTAAGGTAATCCTGCACCTCGTCTTCATTGTTATTAAATCAGTTTTTACATCCATATTAATCCTCGTGTTAAGAGTCTCTATTAATCCCCGTTATGGGGTGAACGCAGGCAGAGGAAAGCTAGGGAATTAAGACCGGATGCCATTCCAATCGCACCCCCCCCCCCATGGGTTCGATTGCTAATTATCCACTTGACCGGGGTTTTGAGTGAAAAATGCCCCTTGCCAGGAGTATATGTTGCCGGATCCAACCAAGAAGATGGTGATTCGTCGATTTTACGAAAGAGATGGAGAAGTTGGCGGGAACCTCCTGCGACCAGAAGAAAGTAGAACCCCCTCCACCATTGCCTGCGGCCGTGATGTTCTTCAAGCAGTTATCTCAAAATAGCTAAGTACTTGTGATCTGTATCCAGAGAGTAATGGGACAATTATTTAAAGAAATTGAGGTCGGCGGACGCCGCATTTTACTTTGTAGAGATGCTTTGACTCAGCCAACCCGCCTATGAGGGGTGTGGCTCCTAGTAAGTTAATAAAAGTAGAGTTTTTGTACCCATTACTAACATGGATAATTTGCACTAATAGCTATAAGCAGTAATAAACTCCCTTTTTGCTATTATTTGAATAATATAACGAAATTGCGTTTGAAGGATGTGTATGCTCATTTCAGTAAAGTCCTTTGCAATATTAAACAGAAAGGAATGGATTTATGCTTCGATGTTTCTGCAGTTGTACACTAAGTTATTTTGTTTTTTATTCTTTTTAGACGTTAAAAAATGATTGCAGTTGCGCTCCGTCCATTTGTATAGTTGGGCAGGAAGTCAAGTCTTAAAAAAAGGCCTTACAAGCGAAAATTATTTTTTTTTTCTTAAGAAAAATATATTCTCTCTCTCTCTCTCTCTCTCTCTCTCTCTCTCTCTCTCTCTCTCTCTCTCTCTCTCTCTCTCCTCTCTCTCTCTCTCTCTCTCTCTCTCTCATCCTTTTACCCTTTACATACTGAAAAAAATTTATTTTTCTGTGTTTACCGAGTATTATGATCATTGATTCTTTTTAAATTTCTTTGCAAATTTGCTAGATGATAGGGGTGCCCAAGTTTTATTTCAGTTGATAAGTTTTTGCATGCTGATAATGCAAAAATGCTGATAAGACATCAGTAGAACTGATTATTATATAAGTTTTTTTTCTACCACTTATTGCAACTGTTTTAGAAAATAGATAAAGCTCCCAGTGACAAAAGTGGGCAACCAGAAAGTTGATGTTCATGCTCCATATATATAAATATATATATATATATATATATATATATATATATATATATATATATATATATATATATATATATATATATATATATATATATATATATATATATATATATTATGACTGCAGGAATTCGAATAGCCAAAGGAGACAGTGTTAGAAAGAGCATCGTTGTGAAGTATGAGTGTAAGACTCTGTTCTTACTTCGAAATGCCAGTCTCAATTGCATATGCGCTGCTATTCCTGAGTAGTATTGTTATTATTATGTGAACTGTTATTGTTGCTATCACTCCATGGCCTTTTGCATGATTATTATTTTAGTAAATTATATCAGCAGTAACCAAATTATTTGTATCTTTTATCTTGAATTCATGCTTGATGTTACTGTAGTCACTGCTAATAAGAATATTTCTCTAGTGGCTGTTCTCAGCATTTAATGACTGTTCTTTTTTATATCTATAGTAGAGTAATGTTATGTATCAGTTTCTCAGCTAAGTCCTAAGTATCTTGGAATAATAATCTAATGGTGTAGACACATACTTTCCATTACCACCCTATTTCCAGGCAGCCCCGACCTGCAATTTTCAAATTTGATTTTTACAAACCTGTCCCTTTTACCCATGGGAGGGATTGTAATTGTCTGCAGATGCAGGGAGGCGAAGTATACCCTCCGGATGCAGACAAAAGGCCTTTGTTTGTGTGCAGAAGTCATATGTATTCTTTCTGCATTTGTATTAGCGACATTAAGCTCTAATTTTCGTCCTGTGAATCCACTTCAGTGTGAGCATGTTTTTCAGCTACTGAAGTGAGAGGCACTGTGGCATTGCAGGTATTCGTGAGAGGTGGTTATATTCAAAAGCCACCTCAAGAAACGAATGAAGTCAGGCAGGAGGGGTTCCAGTTAAGCTCGATGATGCATCGACGCCCTCCTTTTTCGTCTTGCTGGTCTCCAGAGAAGAAGAGGATTCGTGGTACGTGTACAAACCAGGGCCTGCAAATGAAGACGACGAGCAGAGGAGTGAAGATTGAAGAATGAAATGGCAAGTCCTAGGCATTGATAACCCTTGGGGGGCTGGGGAAATGAAAATTCCCGAAAAATTAGAAAAAATGAAAAGTGGGAAAGAAAAAATCCCCATTCATGTCCTAACTTTAGTGAAAAGAGAAAGGAAGGGTATGGAAATTCCCTTATTAGTTAAATTACAAAGTATGTTCCCCCACGTATTAGAACTGAAAAAATGGGAAGGAAAATGTCCCAACCATCTTTGACCACGATGTGCAGACATAATTATATTTTTTTTTCATTTCTTTTCCTAGCTTTAAGATAATTTTAAGTGAAAAAACTCAGAGTCTCCCTTAGATATAAGTCTATTAGAATAAGTGTCACTGATATATTGTACAATTTGCAAAAATCATAATATGTTGTTTTCTGCTTAAATATTATCATTGTTTTGCTTAAATATTATCATTGTTTTGCTTAAATATTATCATTGTTTTGCTTCAATATTATCATTGTTTTGAATCATGATTTAATCTTTGTGTTCATTGAGTTTGCAGAATAATCTACTCCTCATTTAGTTCTTAGGTTGAGAGGTGGTATGCAGATCTTTGTAAAGAAAGATCATAGACGAATATGTTTATATTATGTTCACTGAATTCTCATATCAGCTCGCCCTTGCATAGTAATTACATATTGTAATTGTGAATGTTTTTAACTTTTCACTCTAAAACAAATGTTTTGTTTTAAAAGTACTTTCATACATCATGTCTAAATGTACTGTGTACTGTTTGATTAATGAAATAGCTTAATTAGCTTTGTTCTTAAGTAATTTTGCCAATGCTTACTAGCTATATATTGTAATTGTGAGTGTTTTTAACTTTTTGCACCAAAACAAATGCTTTGTTTTAAAAGTGCTTGCATACATCATGTCCAAATATATTGCTTACTGTTTGATTAATGAAATAGCTCAATTAGCTTTGTTCTTGAGTAATTTTGCCAATGCTTTCTAGCTATATGCTGCAATTGAGAATACTTGATTTTGTGATTTTGATTACAATGCTTATTATAAAGAACAGATTTTTCTTTGTCAGTTTTTGCATTGTAATTTTGATATTACTGTAATCTATTTAGATAATTATATGAGATTGTAATAGTTTCATAAGTCAGTTTCTTAGATAGTTCTGCCCCGTTTTTGCAAAATAATGATAGTTAGAAAATTGTAAGGCTCTCATAGAAGTATTTATGATTCAGTCTGTAATATGAGATATTTCAGTTTGGTGGTGGGGAGTGTCGTAAGGCAATTAAAGATGCCTATAGCCTCACAAGTCATTTCAGAGATGCCTACATCTGCCGGGTGGCAGTGGGATGCTCTAAACCCACCGACTGCCATGAAAATAACAGAGCCTAGTCAGTCAGAGATCAGTCCTTGTCAGGGGCAGACGTGACATCCACAGCTTAACAGTCTCCCCCATGGGGGCGGGAATCTGGAATCATTCGTGACAGGAACTGTAGTAATTGGAGCTCTGAGTAATTAGTGTTAACCTAGAAATAAATCAATATAAAGAAGATGCTTATCTGTTATCACCAACCACGCTACCAAAAGAAAGAATACCACAATTATTGGTGTAAAAATAGTGGGATGAAAATCCCACCATATCGATAACCTTCGTGTGAAATAGTGCCCACACAACAACTGACGACAACTGGTGGGATTACACCACGACACACTTTCAATCTATTGTCTTGTACCTAGACAGACTTTTTTCTCAAATCATATTTTCTGTTTATTTCTACGTACATTATGTAAGTGTTATTTTGCATAATAGTTTCATTTATTGTAATGTAAGGGCATGTATGTATATTTTTAGACTTAGTATGTATACCTATTCATTTCTATCAAGTATACACGTATATTCGTATGTTTAATGTATAGTTCATTATGGAGGCTGGCTGTAGAAGACTTAGAAAAAGGAATATGAGTCGCTAATGCATTTTAGTCATTAACCTTTCACCTCCTTGATAACGCTCATTACATCACCTGTTTGAACAAAGAACCGTTGTAAGCAAGTCATAGCTCAAGTTAGTCCTAGTACCAAGGACCCCTACAAACGAGGGGAGTTTTGTGAGACTTTCTTACAAAAAGTTAGTTGTCCTCGTGAGATGCTACGAGTCACTCATGTTTCTGACATGATTTTAATGCGTGAAAGCAGTCCGTAATTAATATTTATGAAATACATTTGCTACCGTGTCATTGACGGTACATATGCGTTTGATAATGAGTAATTAGTTGATCTTGTGAGATGCTACGAGACACTCATCTTTACCGTGATTATTGACGGTGCTTATAAGTTTGATAATGAGTAATTAGTTGTACTTATGAGATGCTACGAGACACTCAAGTAGAAGAACGTGGTAGAGATTTGTGGATCAGAAGATATTCCAGTTTGATTCGGAGTCCTGTGATTGCTGACGACATTTGGGTTTTCTGGATAGATGAGTACAGATTTAACTTATTTCTAACAATGTTTATAACTATGTGTGAGGGGCAGAACGAGCTCATTTAATAGAACACTCATAGGTAGAATGTATGTTGGAAAATTTATTATTCTGTATGAGGAAGTTTTAATTTAAGGTGAGGAGACTTTATTTAATAATTCACATATCAACAGTTCATAAACCCCCTTATAAAATATTTGCATGTATGTCTATGCATGTAATATTAATTATACTTTATTGGTAGAGGATTTAATTTTGACATCGTTTGTAGGACTCTACCGAAGCCGTGTCAGGATTTCCGAATTTAGGGGGTTATAAGATCGAAAGGTAACAACATGTAGGAAATCCTCCACGGCATTTGGTCCTTCGAACCGGATGAGAATTGGTGTGGTAGTGGTGAAGATAATGTACATTGTAGATAAACTCCCGCCTTGTAAGAAGTTAGTGTAAAACCCTACGGTTAAAATTGTCCATATATCAGCTGAAAAAAAAGGGGGAGCACTGCATATATTTGCATGAATATTGCGAATATAACTTTGAAATATAAGTGTTTGTTGAAATAAGTAAGAGTATCTTTTTCCCGTGTGGATAGTGTTTCTCTCTCTGTGGAAACGATATATACTTT